>JAVTVY010027375.1:0-100536 GCA_036873755.1 Hanleya hanleyi | reverse complement strand
TCTCTTGTGATTTCAAGATTCACTTCACGAGTCTGTCATTTGAGCACTGATAGTGATATGTCCAACTGGGCCATCTTACATTGTTTTATTGGAATATATTTGCAATAATATCTCAATATAATATTTTATGTTGAGAATGCCCAATACTTCAGAATTGAGAAATCTCCTATTCCAGAATAAAATGTCCAATTGCAAAATTTTGTTCATTGAATGCCTTTTCATTGAATATGAGGAGATGAAATGATTTTATTCATGATGCTATATTTGTCTGTCTATTCAGGTTACCTCCACAGCCTGGTAACATGTATTTAGGTAAACCACAGCGACAAGCGAGGCGGCCTCCACGAATACCCGGTGTTGTTAAAGATAGTGTCATTACAGCAGTCCCTGTGTCCGGTGACAATCTCCCTAAAGGTAAAAACCTTTCACTTCCTTTATTTCTTGCTTGCTTTTCACAAAATACTGTATACTAGCATAAACCAGATAGATTCTTGCAAACCTCACTACCCCTAAAAACCTGTCCATAATATGCTATGTATATGTATTCATGCCTCTGCTTGTATATTAAGCACTGCCACCGCCCGCATTGAGAATGTAATGCAGACCAGAACTGTCAGGCGCAGACATTGCGGTAGTAGGCACAAAAGATTGGTCAGAGATCAAAGTTTGCCTGCATGAACAAAAGTTGTTTCCCGGAGAACAGATCCGTGTTGTAACTGTGTAAATTGATGCTGACTATTTTCTGTTTCAGGCAGCCATGTCCTAGAAGTTTGTGATCTCCCTATGGGACTGTCCAAGATGGACGCCAGCAAACTTCTGGAGGAGCTTGAGTCTCGAGGAGCCAGCATTCAATATTACCCTCGGAACAAGTGCACATCTATTGTGAATGCCAACACGCCCATTACAGACTTGACAGTGCTAGCAATATTCCCGCAGGGGCCTACTGCAAACCAAGTTATGCAGTCTCACTCGAATGGCCATTTTCGTTTAAGGTGCACATTGAACAGTAATGGTGAACCGTGTATGACACAACTACAGCAGACAAACTGACGCCGGCTAGAACTTATTAAACCACTAAATGTGAGAAAACCCCCGAGAGCACATATTTTTATAGAGAAGAAATTTTAAGAGAATATTTTATTTAAGAGGTAAATTAAGTATCAGTGTACTTTTATGGATGTATATGTCTGTCTGTCCGTATGTCTGCAGTATGTCCTATGCGGACAGGGGACACAGCGGCCTTCAGGAGGAGGGAGAATTAGCCAGCCAATTACAGCGGTCACACACACACTTTAGTTTCTCCTCACAGAATGTTGCACCAATGGTTGGACCAGCTAGAACAATCTTCATATTTCTTTTCACTTTTTAAGATAAAATTTTAGTGCTTATTCGGTTTCCTTGTTTAATGAAGTTCTGTATCCCTGTCAGTTTCTCAATTGTTTTATCCGCCTCTTTCTGAACCAACTGAACACATGGCAAAAGTCTTCCTCATCCCCACAAGAATTACCCATTGTACAAGGGGAGATAATTTGGGGCTATGTTTGGCAGCTGTATTTATTATTTTATATGAATAGCTGTTACCTCGTCAGGCATCTGTTGTATGTTTTCATTGAATCAAGAGATCGATGTATGGTATGATCTATAAAATCTGTGCCGAGGATATACCAGACTGAGAATTAATCAGAATTGCAATGTTACACAAACACACGATGTAGAAATTTTTCAATGAACATTGCTGTGTTTTGCTGTATGCACCATCAAACAAAAGTGTACAGATAATGGACGATAGGTCAACACTTGAACGATGGTCTTTTGAGCTCCAACTCTAATACAGCTGTCAAACAGTGCATAATTCTGTAGTTTTTGCAGGTAAATTGGATACCATGATACAGATCTTGTTGTTTATATTTCACCTCTGGGCACACACTATTCTCATGGCATCAGATTGTATACCTCCTATTGTCAGATATACCCTCTGATTAGATTGGGGTTAAAACATTGTGCACAGCTTTTGTGTGCATGGCTCTTCACCAGTCAGCATCATCCATTATTGAACGGAGCGGAGTGCACCCAGAACATCGCTGCTAAACAAGACATTGTACCATGTGCTCTTGTCCAGTAGTTAAGCATCAACTTGTTCATTCTTCTTTATTACTGGATTTATTTTCCATCTCTCTCTCTCTCTCTCTCTCTCTCTCTCTCTCTCTCGCATGCAGATAAACAGTTTCTGATTCTATCAAAATTGCTGTGATTTTTGGCCAAGTGCAGTTGGAGGGTGTGACACAGACCATTTAGGAGGTTATAACTCTGACTATGACAGAATGGTCACCTGCTCATAGAAATTTCACCACATACTGCAGCAGTTTATTGCACAGTTTTACTATCTTTGGCAGTCAGTTATCATTACATAGACTCACCTGACTTCATCCGGAGACAATCACTTAAAAATGCACAACCTATTGATCATTTTATACAAGGGCAATCGTAGATTGACAGAAATCAGGGGCTTTTTATGTACATGTACATTGGTGTAGCTGGGTGAATTGGGGTATAGTAAATATCAGCAAATATAATAAATGTACCGTAGCCCTGGAATCACAGTTGCTATAGCTGAATAACATGTGCAATGTTGGAAAAAGCCTCGGCTCACTATTGCAAAATATTAGCCGATGTGTTGAAGGCTGATTTCTACTACTCGATGTTGGGACTTGCGGAAAGATGAAATCAATCAATCTGGTCTTAATAATTCGGTATATGGGCAACACAACATGTGACTGCCATATGTAGGTGAACTAGTAACAATGGTGGGCCGATGTGACAGATTCAAATGTACATTTGTTAAAAAGATGATCTGATGATTTGTTATATCTCGGCTCAGTCACAGCTATACTGTCATTGGACTTCCATTTCTACATGCTTTCATATGTTATTTACTTTTTTTAATGATCTGCACATTCTACTAAAGCCGGCGTCTCCATGTGAAGTGGAGATGTCCCATTCCTCGGTCTGCATAATTTTAGCCAATGTCCCGTTCAGTTGCAATAAAGTCATAATAGGAACTTGTGGATGCAAGTTATTTGCAGTGCTTCTGTTAAGAGATGTACATCATTATTTAACTTGCTGCTGAATTGATGTGCTTGGCACCAAAATTACTGAAAAGGCAAACTGGTATGTCTTAGTATACCAGTGTCATTTTGATACATATGGTGAAGTGGGAATGGCATTCTCTCAAGGCATGTCGAGCTGATGGGACCATGTCAGATTTTCTCACTGGAAACGACATATTACCATTGACGTAAATTAGATGGTAATTGTATGACTTTTTGGGCAGTGGGTGTGAAGATATTGGAATATTCCTGTTACTACATGACAGGGTCCCACCCAGCCTGGGTCTCTGGTACATGTAGCCTACTTGTTAAAACCTGCAAAAACTAAATTATTGAACATGTTTGCTTACGTAGTATTCGGTATAGCTCACAGCAGTGAGAATGTCCGTAGTGAGAGACTTATATGTTCATATGTCATCTCTGTACCTCAATCCTCTTTGTGCCTTCGATACTTCAGTACTTACTGCATCATACATGTAATGTTCAGTATCAATATTAAGTCAAACTTGTACTGTGTATAAAATATATACATCTACATGTGCCATCACCATTCGTATTGAGATTAAGGAGTCCTTTTGTAGTCATGTAAATGTGACCCTGAATTTCTTAATACTGTCCTGAAGTGCAATCATCGCTTTTCAGTCCACTTTCATTTCATTTTATTCGGTACGGCATTTTTATTCATTTTTTTCGCTGATTTAGTCCATTTTAGATGCCCTTTGATGCTTAGCCACAGAATGTATCTCTCATTTCGAAGCCAGTAACAAAGTAACATCTTCATTTTATCCAGCCAATTTCTACGTTCCCACTTCGAACTTCCCTTGATATATCTGGACCCCTTTAATGTTCAAATAACTTATAAATAAGCAGCCAATTTCTACGTTCCCACTTTGAACTTCCCTTGATATATCTGGACCCCTTTAATGTTCAAATAACTTATAAATAAGCATGACCTCGAAAACATTTGAAATTTGAAATGGGTCGCACAAAGAGCGTTATTGATTGGCTGATCTAAATAGTGAGCACCTTATTAGGAGGAAAGATGCCGCTAATAGAGGATGATGTCACTCTACGTGACTTCACTCGCAATCGATGTGTACGTTCTGATTGGTTCTTCTGTCGCTAGTAGGTGAAATTTACACCTCAGATTTTGAACACTGAAGGGGTCAGATGAATCAAGGCAGGTTCGAAGTGGGAACGTAGAAATTGGCAGGATAAAAGGAAGATGCAAAGTAAAAGCTTTCATAATCTGTCAGATTAAACTTCAGTTCAAGAAAGTTCTTTCTATTCAAAAAAATCTCCTCATTGAACAACTGCTTTTGTTCCATTAATGATATGCATCAACTACCAGTCAATAATACTCCACTGCAAAGAGAGATACATTTCTGCAACTATGTAATGCTTTCTGTTGTATAAAGGACAATTTCAGACATGGTCTCATCCCAGTAACATATGACCAGTATTCAGACATATATTCATGGCACTCAGTTTATAGCGCTGCTTCAGTCTGTCCATATTGGTCACTTCGTTCTTCCGACATTGAATACAGAAAGCTTGTCATTCAAATTTCAGTGAAAGCTGTGGAATATAAAGGAAAAACAGGAGGGACTGGACATGAATCGTGATTGGGACTGGACATGATTCGTGATTAAACACCCATGGCACATTTTGGTCATTTCATGAAGAGTGGGTATATTTTTAACTGATATACCACAAGATGCATATCGATGGTACATCCCCTCCTGGTACAAACATTTCAGTTGCTAAGTTCTGGAAATATTGGGACTGAGGAATCATGTAGGTTAGATTCATGTGTAAATCCTAGCATTCACTGGTTAACTACTGATGAAATGTATGATAGACATGTTGGTGGAAAAGATCTCTGCGGCAACAGTTCAATAGAACTGCAGGAAACCTTTGACTGGAACCGCTTGGCAATAATAGCCCTTCGATGTTCAGATTTTATTTTTCACTTCTATTTTATACTGTTGAAGCAAGATTTGACTGGTATCTTAATCCGTTAGGTTCTCGATCAACAAAACAAAAGACTTAACAGGAATCCGTGTATTACATGTGTATGTAGGTAGAACAGACAGTACATCATGACTTTCTCACCAACTCACTAATGCTAGAATACACTTCAAGTATATTTGCATGAATAGTTGTTTTGTACAATGTATGAGGCTTAAATCTCCCTCCACTTCATGTCTCTTATTGTTAACGTCCATATCACGGTGCGTATTACCGACCTGGGTGTGATCTAATATAGTTGAGAGTGTACTTGAAGCCATGCTCTCATCACCTTAGAACTGCTCGCCCAATGATATATGGTACCTCCACGAGGTAAACACGAGCACATGTCCTCAAGTGACAGCCAGGCACATATTGTAACTCGAGCAGGATTTACTTCGGTCGGATGTCTCGTACAGTGCGAGGGATATGTTCCCGGTTTGTTGGGGTTGGGACGTGTTGGCTGGGGTTTGGGGGCAGAGGGAAATCCCCCCAATGATCTCACATCACTCTTAATTAATGGCCAAAAACTGACTATAAAACATGTATAACATAGTTGTGATATAGGTCCAAGAAATGATGAGTTACTGTACAAAGAAGTATAGTGGATGTATAAATGGTTTGTCATTTCTTTGAGTTTTTAATAATGTTTTCCGTTTGTTGGCAAAAGTACTGTTAGTGTCCCCTGAATGTCATGTGACTGTCTCATGATCCGAGACTGTCGTCAGCCTCAACTCATTCCCCGTCTAACTGCTAACTGGTGTTAAATATCTATGGAGTGTTGACCAATGAAATCGGATCCTTGTCCTACATCCATGGATATACGTGTTGACATAAAATCTAAGAAATGTTAATTCACTTGTGTTGTCTTGTTTCTTTCATCCCTAAGACATAATTGGCCTTGGGAGTACTTAGGCATCCCTAGCCTTGTATTTGTCAGTTTCTTTATCCCCCGGCATATACGCCCGGGAGATATAGCGATAGCCACGGAAGTCGGTCCGTCCATCTGTGATTGTCCGTCTGTATTTTTATCAACGCAACTCCTCCTACACTTTTGGTATGGTTTATACTGGTCCATACTCCATGTAAGAGAGCACAAGATTGGGCCATTAATTACCCCTCCTTGTAAGACAGTGTAAAAACGACACTTTAAAAGATATGTATATTATGTAGTTTGTCTCGATAGGAGCATTACCCCCTTCCATAAGACAGTGTTAAAACGACACATGTGAGGTACCAGGACTAATCTCCTCCCAGGACGACTTTCTATAACGACACTCTAAAACGACACTCTCACTGAATCATCTAAGTACAGCCATGCTTAGAAATATTGTCACCCTCACGGAAATAGGGCGCGCGCCCTATTTAGGGCGCGCGCCCCATCTGCGCCCCAATTGCGCCCTACTTGCGCCTTGTCTATCTACTGCGCCCTAATTGCGCCCCATTTTTTCATCCCATCCACCCTGCTGCGCCCTAATTGCGCCCTTCAGGAATGCGCCCTAGAAGCTAGAGATAGGGCGCGCGCCCTAACTGCGCCTTATTTACTTTGAAATTTTCTCTGATATTCGGACTGCGCCCTACTTGCGCCCTGTGGACATTGATGTTTTCTCCAAACTTCAGACTGCGCCCTATCTGCGCCCTGTGGACATAACTACTTTTTTGAGAACTCAGACTGCGCCCTAAATGCGCCCTCTGGACATAACCATTTTATCTAAAATTCAGAGTGAACCCTACATGTATACATACTTGTGCCTTCTGGACTTTTTTTTCACCAACATACATTTAGCTAGTAATCACATATGCATGTGTGTCATTTTAAAGACATGTGCATGCATGTCTTAATCAAACAAGTTTTTCCCAAAAATTCAGACTGTTTTCTTCACTATTCTGGGCTATAAATTCATTAATGTAAAATTTGAACTTTCAAACTAAATTTAATAACATTATTGCTCCTTATCTGCGCCCCGACTGCGCCCTACCAGTACATGTACATCATTCATGCTATTATTTTCAGAGTGCGCCCTAATTGCGCCCCAACTGCGCCCTATCTGCGCCCTATTATCTGCACAATAGCATGTTATCTGATTAGTCAAAACTGTCACATGACCTTTATCTTATTGGCTGATATTAACAAAAGAAAGGCAGACATATTGGTTTTCAAAGAACCATTTTGAATTTGAAGGTTTCATGCCCATTTAACAAGATTTTGGTGAGTGTTATACCTCTGTTTTGCGGATAGTGGATGATGTAAAGGGTTTCAGATGTGTGTAGAAATAATTTGAAGAAAAAAACTCAAGAAAAAGTGAGCGAAAGTGTCAGATATGACCTAATGTACCAATTCCACAACAGCTGACTGTAGTACAATGTATTCCATGCACATATATTTTCTAATAAATGTAATTTTAACCATGAATGCACATTGTACATGTAGATGGAAATAATATGTACAGAGCAGAGCAAAATTAGATTTATTTAGACTATAGTTAGATGCCAATAATCATCTTTCACCTTATATCTTCAGTTTATGTACATGATAGATAGATAGATAGACTTAATACCGAGGTTAGAACATGGTTAGCATGGCAGGTATACTGTTCTGTTCCCCAACTGCGCCCTAACTGCGCTCTAATTGCGCCCTAACTGCGCCCCAAATGCGCCCTAACTGCGCCCTATCAGTACAACATTCATGCCATTATTCTGCGAGTGCGCCCTAATTGCGCCCCAACTGCGCCTTTTCTGCGCCCCAACTGCGCCTTATCTGCGCCCTAAGACTGCGCCCCAGCTGCGCCCTATTCTCTAATAGGGCGCATATAAGGCGCAATTAACATATTTGGAACGCGCCCTAATTTGCGCCCTAGCCATATTGAGTCTAATGGCAAAATTGGGGGCGCAGATAGGGCGCGCGCCCCAATTGCGCCCCGACTGCGCCCTAGCTCTCTCAATTCATGCGCCCCATTTGCGCCTTAAATGCGCCCTAATTGCGCCCTATTTCCGTGAGGGCAGGGCCATTCTTACTTGTAAGATGAGAACGATAGTCTAAAAACGACACATTTGTAGCCCAAATCGTAAACCTGTTTCAATTCAATGCCATTAATCTCCGTCAGGAAGATGATACAACGTAGAAAACGGAAGTTTAAAACTAAAAGTTAGCTCCCCTAGCGGAGAGTTGTCCGCCCCTAGGAGAACTCTCCCACCTCATTCCAGCAGGATTACTATATAGGCTTAGTCCAAAACCATACTCGTCCTCTATTCTCTGTTGTACCTCAACCAGTACACATCGGGAAGGAAGTGTTTATACAACCTGGGTTGTTGTTGTAACGACCCTCAGTATCCTTATCGGTTTTGACTTGTGTTATTTCTTGTCAGAAGTTCTTTATTTGTTGTCGGAGACTCTTTCATTAATTATGTCTGAGCTTCCGATTTCTATTGCTTGTAATTCGTGTGGGCAATTCTGGTCCAGTTTGGACGCCCACACGGTTTGTTTTTCTTGCAAAGAGTTATGCTATCGGCGAAGTAATTGCGCCGAATGTGTATTATGGGGTCCGCTGGCTTGGAAGAATTATGCCCAAGCCAGGCGGGCTTACCTTTTACAGGCATCTGACGACCTGTCTCTGTCGGAAGTCGACAGACGCCTGTTAGAAATTGCATTGGTAAATGACATGGAAACTAACGAAGATTTCGTTGGTATCGGTGTAAATGTTTCTCAGGAGCTTAGTAATCAGAACTCTCCCGCTTCTGTAAATATTCCACCCAGCGGAACAGTTCTAGATAAATCACAAATTCTAGACAGCTTAGCATGTACAGGTGTGGCTATGTCGGGAGTAGCCAAACCGGTTTCTTTGTCTAGGTCAACAAAGACTTCTCGACCCAAACCCACCGTGGCTGACCCGTCTATTGTTCTCGTCGGACAAAAGAATGCAGTGGGAACGCATATGGTTTCGACTTCACCATTGTCTATTGGTTTAGCACACTCTGTTACCTCTAAACGAAATAAACATCGGGACGTGTCAGTTTCTCCTTTGCGGGTAAAATCAAAACACAGTTCTAAAGTGGTTTCTCGTTCTATGGTGGGTCGTTCGGACCTACCTTTGAGTGTCCAAATTGCTGATTTGGGGTCTTCGATTTTTGCGGTTGCTGATTCACATCATCGGTACCATGCTTCCACTCGACGCTCACGTACTCCGCAACGTCGTTCACGTTCTCGGTCTCCAGTTCAGTCACATGTACGTCGTTCTCATTCGCCTGTACGACGATCTCGTTCTCCGGTTCGTAGCTCTCGTCCACCGGGTGATTCTACTACGGCTCGCCGTCCTCTTACTTCAATTCTACATTCTCCTGCGTCTCCACGCCGTTTGCCACGGCTTTCGGTATCGCCTTCTGATAGAGAGCGCCATGTTCATTCATCGCGGACTCCATTCCTTGATCATGCTGTCGTCCACGATTTACCTAGTTCACGCCGAAGTCATACCAAGCGTCCGCCTATGCCGGTTTCGTCGAGCTCATCTGATGATTCTAGTGATTCTGAGGATTCTGCCTCTTCTAAAGTAAAGCCGGAACCTGCACCTAAGATGGATTTTGCTGATAAAATGGATGCACTTTTATCATTGCTACCGGATATGCCGCGTGCTTCTGTTGTTCTCCCGTCCCGTGTAGTAGGTCGATCGGCGGCTTCTTCGGCCTTTACGTCCTCGGTGTCTTCATCTCGTCCTTCATGTGCGCCTTCACCAGCTTTGAAGGATGATTTAGTGAAGTTTGATCGGCAATTAGAGGAAGACAACAAGTTGCGTAAACCTCGTTTTCATTTTCATTTTGACATTCATGATAACGTGTTGCCTGACAAACCACCTAAACGAGATCGGGATTTGAGTCATATTTCTAAGGTGGGCAAGTTGGCCCCTTTATCGGTCTCTTCCAAAGTTATGGAGAATAATTTGGAAATGTTACAAGAAATACAACGGGCTTCATCTACCGCAGATTGGTTTCTGTTAGCGGCTTCTCGTATTGCTTTAGATCCTGCGTCAATTCTAGACGATGGGTCGGCTTATTTAACCCCGGGTCGTGTGGCTTACTTGCGTGGTTTTCTGGACACGCTAGTTCACGCTAACCGTCGAGTCATCGAAGCTGGTTCGTATTCCTATGCCTCACTTGTTCAAGCACAACGGGAATCCTTACTTAAGGTGGTCAAACCGGATGTCCCTTATTTGGTTAAGGATCAGTTGCTTCATCAGCCATTGGCATCTAAATTCATCTTCAATAGTGCTATTGAGTCTGTTATGCCCTCGGTTCGTGAAGAACGGACATCTCGCCTGATTGCATCTGTAGCTCGTCGCCCGGGCGGCTCCGCGGAGCGTAAGCAGAGAAGATCTCGTACGTCTTCCACCACTACCACCCAGCAGGAGGGCTCTTCTCGGAGTAATTTTCGAGGCATTGACAAACCTCCAAGAGGCCGTGGTCGCCGTTCCTTTCGTGGGAAATCTTCCAAACGAGGGGGACATTCCAACAAATGACTATTGCATTCCCGTTCCTGTTCAAACCGAAGATTTTCAACTCCCTGCTTTCCGCTCTTTTACTCATCAGGTCGTGGGCGGGCGTCTGCAGGTCTTCTACGAGAATTGGCGGCTCATCACCGATGACGCCTGGATTGTAAGAGTTTTAAAGGAGGGCTTCCTGTTCAACTTTCATTCTCTGCCCAAACTCATCGCTTGGCCTCGTTCATCTCGTCTGCCAGTTCCCGCAGGTCATGTACAGACGCTGCTATCTTCGGTCTCCGCGCTCATCGACAAGGGAGCAGTAAGGGAATTACCACGGACCGAAGACAGCCTAGGGTTTTACAGCCACGTGTTTCTGGTACCAAAGAAGGACTCAGACCAGATGCGTATGGTGATCGACCTAAAGGTTTTGAACAAACTTCATCTCATCGCTCCACCTCATTTCAAGATGCCTTCTGTGTCATCGATTCGGGCCCGCGTACATCTACAGGATTGGTTGGCCTCAATCGATCTCCAGGACGCGTATCTTCATATTCCAATCCATCCACGTCATCGCCGTTACCTACGCTTCATGATCAACGATCGTCGCTTCGAATGGCAGGTTCTTCCTTTCGGTGTCAACATCGCCCCTTGGTTGTTTACCCGGATCACTACACCGGTTATGGCCTTTCTTCACTTACGAGGGATTCAGATCGAGGTCTATATAGACGACATACTCCTGTGGGCAGCGGACGAGTCTCTCCTCAACGCCCAGGTCCGGTTCACACTACTGGTGTTACAACACCTAGGTTTCATCCCTCATCCTCTCAAGTCAGAGTTAGTTCCGGCGCAGGTGCGCCGCTACATTGGAGCGATATTCGATACTCGGTTACAACTGGTGTACCCTCCGGAGGATCGTTGGGACAAAATTCAACTGCTGGTGCAAAAGTTTTTGTCATCAACGTCACAGACACGGCAGCAGTGGCAAAGTCTGGTGGGTCTGCTTACTTCCACACAGGGCCTTACGCATTACGGCTGACTCCAAGTGCGGCCTCTACAGTATCATCTGTCTCCCTTCCTACAGACACCTTACCTAAATCCAGCGGTTCCGGTGTTGACGTCTCTACATCCACATCTGATTTGGTGGCTCTCTCGCCACAACGTCATGCAGGGAGTACCATTCCGTTTTCCGGTTCCGGTTCACCATCTTTACACCGATGCTTCGGAGACCGGCTGGGGAGCCCATCTGGACGACTTGGAAGTGTCCGGCAGATGGTCAACATTGGATGCCAAACTTCACATCAATCTTCTGGAGATGAAGGCTGTCATCCTAGCGGTTCAACATTGGAGTCAACGTCTCACGAATTCATCTCTTCTCATCGCGACGGACAACTCCACGGTCATTGCCCACATCAACAAGATGGGTACCACCCGATCGCTATCAACGTTTCGTCTGGTTTGGGATCTGTATGATTGGGCTCGCCTTCATCATTGTTATATCCATGCTCGCCATGTTCCCGGTCGTCTCAATGTCTTAGCGGACAGCTTGTCCCGGCCAGACACCGTTCTTCAGACAGAGTGGCAGCTTCATCGGGAGGTGTTCCGACAAATTTGCAGCATTTGGGAGTCACCTTTGATCGATCTGTTTGCGACGAGGAACAACGCCCAGTTAACCCTGTTCGTCAGTCCGATTCTGGATCCTCGAGCCTTTGCCATCGACGCTCTGTCCATCAACTGGGACAACTTCCTAGCTTATGCCTACCCACCAATGGCCCTGATTCTGGAAGTTCTTCAAAAGATTTCTCGACACGACTGCATCATTCTGCTCGTAGTTCCGTGGTGGCCTCGTCGACAGTGGTTCCCGATTCTGGTCCCGCTCCTCACTGCTCCACCACGTTGTCTCCCAGTTTGGCCCAGCCTGTTATGTCAACCGCACGGGATTCTCCATCACAACCCGCGGTGGCTCAACCTACACGTCTGCAGACTATCCAGAATGCACTCTCACTCCAAGGATTTTCAGCAGAGGTTGCACGGACGATGGTTTCAGCCAACCGATCCTCCACATCGCAGCTCTATCAGGCGAAATGGGCCTATTTCGTCTCCTGATGCCGAGAACATGATGCCGATCCCGACACTGCCTCTGTTTCCCTAGTAGCTGACTTCCTCCTTCACCTTCACCGTGATAAGAAGTTCCAAATCAGCACCATTGAAGGGTATCGATCTGCTCTGGCTAGGGTGTTACGGCTTACTTCGGGTACTGAAATTAGCCTTAATGATAATATCTCTGCGCTAATTCGCGCCTTCGCATTACAGTCGCGTCGTACTCGGCAACTGTTACCGAAATGGGATATCGGTGTGGTTCTGTGTGCTCTGATTCATCCACCTTTTGAACCCTTAGAATCCGCGTCTTTTAAAGCTGTGTCTTATAAGACGGCCTTTTTGGCGGCGTTTGCTTTGGCGTCCAGAGTGTCTGAACTTCATGCTCTTGAGAGATCTTCTATGATCTGGAAAGCGGATTGGTCTAGCATTGCTTTTCGGCCCATTCCTGAATTTATCGCCAAAAATGAGTCTGTTCGGTCAGGTCCGTGTGCTCAACGCTCGTACTCCATTCCTGCGTTATCAGACTTTGTACATGGTCTCGAGGACGATCTTCTGCTATGTCCTGTTCGAGCCATCCGCCACTATCTTACTCGTACCGACCCCGTTCGCGGCTCTCGGCGCCTGTTATTTCTGTCCCTTCGCACATCTGCAAGGCGTGACATTACAAAAAATACCATTGCCGCCTGGCTGAAGAAAACCATTAAGTGGTCTTATCAACTGGCCATTGACGCCCCTCCACTGTTGTCTACTGCTTCTTCACATGAAATCCGAGCCATTGCTACGTCATGGCCTTTATGGAAGAACTTGTCCATCCATGACATTGTCCAGTCTTGTGCCTGGACGGCGAACTCCACGTTCACCAATTTCTATCTGAGAGATATGTCATTCCAATCAGATAGTGTGACCACGCTTGGGCCTTTGGTAGCCGCCCAACACGTGGTCCAGTAAAAATTTCAAAAAGGGGGGGGGGCGGCATTTTGGATCACCACAGCAAATCAGACAACTTGCTGTATCATCTCATCTCATCTCCCATTCGTATCATATCTGGAAGGAAGAAATAAGTCAGATGGCCAACCGGGGATGTCCATTTCATCGTTATGAAGGCCTGACACTATGGTGAGTTGTTCAACTTTGCCTTAACTGAGGTTTGCTTGTGTCTTTCAGAAACTGACTTCCTTCTAGATGTCTCAGCTGGGTCACCTGTGCCTCAACTCACAAGACACCCGCTCCAGGCCTAGTGTCATCAGTAGTGAAGAAAGTACAGAGAGTTGAAGAGTGCGCAGCTCACCCAGGGAGCAAGCATGGCAATTCCAACGCATCTAATTTCATCACTCCAAGTATGGTGAGTTGTCCTCAAGAAGCTTGCGGTCTGAGAGTGGTGTGGACTTGGTACCTTCCAAGTTTTGGGCACCGCGTTCCCCTTTACTTACGGTTGGATCAAGGATCTCCCTGTATGCAATGGCTGTGACGGCGATTCCCCCTAGTCATACAGAGTCTACCAAGAGGACCTTCTTGTTGCCTTGGGTGCCCGGGTTTCCTGCGACTTGGTGGAAATGTGTACCACATCACAAGCACAGTTACATGGATGGAGACACTCAGATAAGTAAAACTGTATCAGTTCCTTCAATTACCCTATGAGTCTGAGACCAGGGTTAGCTTGATGAGTAATAATGTCTCATATTTATACCCATGTCTGTGTCGTTCCAGCGATTACTAGTCTACTATGGGAGTTACCACGAGGCCGAGATTCCCGCCTCCATATGTTGGTACTGTGGCATTGAATTGAAACAGGTTTACGATTTGGGCTACAAATATTAAACATTTATAAACAATGTTTCTATTTGTTACCAAATCAAACCTGTTTCAATTTGATTGGCCCTCCCGCCGTCCCCTCATGCCGGCCTTAAACACTACAGGTCTCGGTAATTATAATGAGAATAGAGGACGAGTATGGTTTTGGACTAAGCCTATATAGTAATCCTGCTGGAATGAGGTGGGAGAGTTCTCCTAGGGGCGGACAACTCTCCGCTAGGGGAGCTAACTTTTAGTTTTAAACTTCCGTTTTCTACGTTGTATCATCTTCCTGACAGAGATTAATGGCATTGAATTGAAACAGGTTTGATTTGGTAACAAATAGAAACATTGTTTATAAATGTTTAATTTTGAAAGCGATGTATATTTTTTAAAGCGACAGTCTAAAAGCGACACTTCATCAGATATGTTTATTTCATAAAGCGAGTCTATAAACGACACTTCATCAGATATGTATATTTCATAAAGCGACAGTCTAAAAACGACATTATTTCTCTAAACTTTCCATGATGGCACAGTGTATGGACACTCACCTTGAAAGATGACAGTGTAAAAATGACAGTTTCAAAGATATGTATATTATGTACAGATTTTCTCGACGGGGTAAGAAAATGACAGTGTTAAAACGACACGCGAGGTACCAGGATTATTCTCCTCCCACGACGATTTTGATACTTGGTGCTCTTCCAGTTGATGGAGTTTTCCTTACTGAGTTATTGCCCTTTACAGTTCAAAATACTGTAGATTAAATGATATCTGGTCAGTGCAACTCCTACACTTTTGATATGGTTCACACGAGACTTGGAGAATATTATCGGCACAGTCTGTAGATGTGCATGTGCTCTTCTCATTGACAGGGGATATTTCCTTACTGAGTTATTGCCCTTTACAATTCAATATGCTGTAAATTCAATGATATCTTGTCAACGCGACTCTTCCTACACTTTTGATATGGTTCACCTAATACTTGGTGGATATTATCGGCATAGTCCAGAGATGCGCATGTGCTCTTCCCGTTGATGGATTTTTCCTAACGGAGGTCTGTCCGTCCATATTTCTTGTCAACACAACTCTTTCGATACGGTTCACACGATACTTGGCGGATATTATCGGCACAGTCTCGATAAGTGCATGTGCTCTTAACGTTGACAAAGGATTTTTCCTTACCGAGTTGTCCTTCATAGTTCAAAATACTGTAGATTAAATGATATCTTATCAATGCAACTCCTACACTTTCGATATGGTTCACACCATAATTGGTGGATATTATCGACAGTCTGGAGATGCGCATGTGCTCTTCCTGTTGACGAAGGATTTTTCCTTAATGAGTTCAAAGTAATGTAGATTAAATATCTTGTCAGCGCATCTCCTCTTACACTTTTGATATGGTTCACATAATACTTGGTGAATATTATCAGCACAGTCCAGAGATGAACATGTGCTCTTCCCGTAGGAGGGTTCCCCCCCCCCCCCGAGTTATTGCCAAGTTCAGTTCAAAATACTGCAGATTGAATTGATATCTTGTCAGTGCCTCTCCTACATTTTCACATAAGAATTGGTGGATGTTGTCGGCACAGTCTGGAGATGCGTATGTGATCTTTTTATTGATGGGAGGATTTTTCCAAACTGAGTTATTGCCCTTTACAGTTCAAAATACTGCAGATTAAATGATATCTTGTCAAATCAACAACTCCTCTTACAACTTTTGATGCGGTTCACACGATACTTGGTGTATATTACAGGCACATGTCCTTGGATGTGTTGTATTGCACATCACTGATTTCCTACACACAGAAATGCAGCTCTTCCCAGTTTACACTGTAGTAATGACAAATTCGCATATATCGGCCAACTTATTTTATTATTGCACAATTTACATGAATAAAATTCTTTGTATCACTAATTGGACACAAATTGTCAATCATAATTTCAACTTGACAAAATCTTGTGTGGATATCACAATATTAATAGTGAATAAATCACACAACCGAAGCAATTCTTACATGTGGATTAAATAATAATGTTAATTTTCCAATTTTGAATTACTGGTATCGACTACAGAGATAAACCATTTCACACCAGTCGTAACCCTTAATTTGCTATTTTTACACCAATTGACTTATGTGACCTAATATAGTTTCTTTGAAATACAAATAGGTATTAACGAAATGCCCTTCAAACAGAAACAGATTACTATGAGTTGCCACTGCTGGAAGCCATCCTTCAATAATCCAAAGAAAACTTCACATACTCTGACATTGGAGTGAGTGAGTGAGTGAATAGAATTCAACGTCGCTTTCAACAATATTTCAGCTATATCACGACGAACCAACTAAGCACCACCCAGCCCCTCTCTTGACATTAGAATGTATTATGCCTCTTTAGCATAACTGGAAAAAGACTGCTTGAGAAGTCGGGTGATATTATGTAGCAACTTTCTAGACGATCCAACGAATACTCTGATTGTCGAGTTCATGACAGTATTATTGATGCCAGAAAAATTATCACATGAATGTGTTTATACGATGACCCATGTGCACCAATTTTCAAAATGATCTGATGTAAAATACTACATGCAGTCCTGTTCACAAGGGTATATTCAATGATAATGGGGCATAACTCTGAAAAAGTACATCTTCACGTGATTGATAATCAGTTAAGTTCACGAGTATTTTCTGATGAGGGAGCATTAATCCCTCTAGATAACAGGAGGGTGAGACTCGAAACCCCACAGTTCCATCAAGTAATGAGATGCATGCTTGGAATGTGCAGAACATTTATTTATATTTACTAATGTTCCAGAATCTTCCTTTTTATACGCCAGATGGAATTTATATCCATCCTTCCCGTCTTCATCTGCAAGTTTTTTTAAGTGGATATACTGCGTTGAGGCAGAGCAAAATTGAGGTTCAGGTCAATGACCAGAAAATTGCAATGTTTTTGTGATTTGATTAATTCGGGTAAATGTGTCGCATACCACAGTTGAGGTCAAAGTCATATGTCACGGACCCCAATATCAGGAAATGATTAAAAATCACAATTTTTCTTAATGAATACATTATGGGGTAACAGTGTCACATACCAAAATTGAGGTGAAGGTCACTGTTGCCCAAAAATCTGGACATTTTGAAATTTTAAGTTTTTTCTTGAGTTGATACAGTAGGGGAGAGATCATGTATTCAATACCAATGTTAGAAGTATAAACTATGAACACTTTCACATTGTTCTGATGTGTATTTTTGCTTTACTAAGCTTTTCCAAAGAGCATTATATATATATGTACACATATTTACCAGTACAGGTTTGAGACTATGCATATACATGTACAGTAATCTTCACTATACACTTGTACAACTTTACACAATTTACATATTTACACTGCCAATCTTCAATAAATATTCTATCTACAAATATAACCAATTCATATTTTTACAATATATTCTAGAACACCTTATCTACGACATATTCACTTAGAAAATGTTGATCTAAATCTCTAAATGGTTTATTTATGCAGTAGATTTGAACCTTGGTGTGGATGTTTACAATATTCACCATTCAATCATAATTTGTGAAGAGCCAGGGTTCGCAACACATGTACACAACTTGACTATTTTTTAGGGCTGACCTTCCATGAGAATTTTGTCCATCAATAAAGGTGCCAGGACATTGGTACAAAGGAGATACCAATAAAAAAAATGTTAACACTGGAACATGAATGTCGGAAATGTATCAATTCAGAGCAGAATTCTCACACCCATTATTCTACTGAATGTTAAATACAGACCTGACAGCATTTCACAGTTAACAATTATAACACAAGCTTCTCAATGAGTGTTTGCTGATCCATCCCAGTATCCAGGGCATTGGCATTTTACAAGATGCATGCAGATTTGACCAGTGCTCTCAACAGACAGTGAAACGAAAGCAGATAATCCAGGTATATGCGAATATAATATATAGTCCAGGTCGCGTCACACCCGGCCCAAGTTGAAATCCTGCCTATATTAAGATAGGCACAGCCCAAGTCAGAATCACCATTGATTTTCATCAAAAATCACCAGAGATTTTGATAAAAAGTAGGTCAGCTCAGAACTTGCTGGTGACAGTCCCCTAATGCACCTTCATGCAAAAAATCAAGGTTCTAATGTTCACGGTTCTCCCTATTTCGCTATTATGGACAAAAAAATCCCCCCCCAATATATCATATCTACCAGGTCAGAACTAAGAATGAAGACATCAGTATTGTTGGCAATGAAAGCTAACTGGGTATTACTTATAATTCAATAATTATTACTATGATGAATGAATATTACTTCTTAGAATTTCTTCACTTCTCAAGCACAATAAGCTTCATGTAGAACAAGCAGACAGAGTATATAAAGCCATGGAATGTCTGTAATATTTTGGTCCAAGAGTTAATGATGGATCTCACATTTTCCCGAAGCAGTCTTTGGCACTTGTCCAAATTGCTATACCCTGAATGAAAATGAACAAGATAAACTGTAGTTTTACATGCAATTTATCAGCAAATGTTCTCACAAAAAAAATACATGTAAACTAATGAAGGTGCAATCTTATAGAATGCAAGCTGTTACTGTAGCAATAAACTGACGAATCAAATAACATAATAGCCGAGAATCTCTTTTTCAAATTCGACAGTACTAAAATTACAAGACTATGTCATGTATGTCGAGAAAGATTTGGACCATTGCTGTAACCCTTTTCCTTCATTACAGTAACCTACCTTTTTACACTCTTTGATCTGCATTACAGCAAAGTTGGTGAAAATCTCCTTGAGGTCCTTAACTTTCTGTCTTTCAAACCTCTCAATGTCCCTCAGAGAAAGCTCCACAAACTTCCTGCAAGAGAACAGGAATGATGAACAAATACTATACTATGTTGTTATTCTGTTTTGGACTCCTACGAGAGATCTTGAATAATATTATACTATCTATCATGTCCATTTCAACACAATTTAATGCACAAGCTTGATGTTGACAGTTGTATTTTATGAATTACTTAATAATTTCTGTTCATTTGATGAGGCTGAAGGGGTGAATGCTTGTGCATTAAATTACGCAGACAAATTGAAAATTATCCCAAACAGGTGATTATAAGAGCCCATTTCATCACACTGTGTATCTCATTTGAATAAAAACTTTTGTCAAGTGAAATCTTGTGTACTAAAAATCGATGATGGTTTCTATGGTGACCTCTTGTGTTTCTACAGTTACGTTTATGTTTCCATGGTGACCTCTGTGTTTCTTTGGTGGCATTGTTCTGTTTTTAGTGATTTTACATGGTTTCTATGGTGACATCAATATGTTCCTATGGAGACCACAATATGATTCCCAAGTTATCTTACGGTTTCTATGGTGACGCCAGTGATTTGCTATAGTAATCTTTCTGTAGCTGTATTGATTTTACTGTGTTTCTATGGATACCTCAGGCATGTCAGGGAGCTGTCGTACAGACGAAACTGTTTCTGTCTGTTTTCCCCATGTTCAGTGCATTTCCATAGTGATAGGACTTTTTATGTGGCGACCACAATGTTTCTATGGAGATCTCATTGTGTTTCTAATGGATTTTACTCTGTTTCCATGGTGATCTCAGTGTTTCTACAGTGATCTCGTCTTATGGTCACTACATTGTATAAAGCTGAAATAATGCAAAACAAGTTTCTCTGTTCATGGTGGCCATATTGTGGTTCACATTGTGTTTCTAATGTTATCTTTCTCTGCTTCTATGATGACCAATAAATGTTTTCAAAAGTGCAGGTCTCCTCCTTCTACAGTGATTTTACTGGGTTTGTATGGTGACCTCGTCGACGTAATCATTTCTATAGGTTATCTTTCCGAGTTTCCAAGGTGACCTCACTGTCTTTCTGTAGTGGCATGGCTGTTTTATATGAAGACCACAGGGTTTCTAGGGTGATTCTACTGTTTCTATGGTGATCTTACTCTGTTTCTATAGTGATTTATTCGTATGGTGGCCAGTGTGGTTTTCAGTGTGTGTGCTACAATATGTTTTTACTCTGCAGTGTGGTTCTACAGATATCTCAATATGTTTCTATAGTGACGTCAGTGTGTTCTTTAGTGATCTTGCTCTGTTTCTAGGGTGACCTCAGTGTCTCTTTCTCTGTTTCTAGGGTGGCTTCAGTGTGTCACTTTTGTCATCAGTGTTTCTAGGGTGGCCTCAGCGTGTCTCTATAGTGATAACAGAGTTTCTAGGTTGGCATCAGTGTGTCTCTATAGTGATCACGGTGTTTCTATGGTGGGCTCAGTGTGTCTCTATAGTGATCACAGTGTTTCTAGGTTGGCCTCAGTGTGTCTCTATAGTGACCACGGTGTTTCTATGGTGGGCTCAGTGTGTCTATAGTGATCACAGTGTTTCTAGGTTGGCATCAGTGTGTCTCTATAGTGATCACGGTGTTTCTATGGTGGGCTCAGTGTGTCTCTATAGTGATCACAGTGTTTCTAGGTTGGCCTCAGTGTGTCTCTACAGTCATGACAGTGATCACAGCATTTCTATAGTGGCCTCAGTGTGTCTCTATAGTGATCCCTGTGTTTCTATGGTGAGCTCTATGTCTATTTCTACAGTGATCTTACTCTGTCTCTATGGTGATGGTACGTAGTTCCTCTTCGTTCAGAGCAATCTGTTCTTCTAACTGTTTGATCTTCTGATCCCTCTGTTCTGGTGTGTCACTGCCAAATATCTTTGACTTCATGCTGCTCAAAGAGAACCCGGAAGTTTTACCTTGTTGCTGTGAAAACAAATAAGATCGAGTTGAATCAAGTTGTGATTCTTTCAAATGCCAGTCAAGCCCAGTGTATTCAATGTTATTTACAAACTTTCGATTGAGTGGATGTCGGGAGCTGACATCTGGTTAAGTCTCCTGGAGGGATGCTGTAGTAAACATGGTAAACCAAAATGTTACAAACTTACACATCAGACACGAGTAGTCATAATTTGGACGAGGTTTTTTTGGTAGCATTGATCATGATCACGGAGGTATTATTCTCATCTCAATGATACAGGAATCTCTCAATGATGGCAAAAATTTTTCAAAATATTAAAGAGTGTCAACATGTGTTTTGGGTGGGTTTATTCATAGTGACTTTGCTTTAAACATCATGCCAAGCTGATCTGTGAATTAATAGATAATAATACAATGATGAGGACTCTTATCACTGAAATACTGCAATTAGTCTTCATATTTGATTTGAATGACCACAGGAGTGATTTTACAATACAGAAGGTCTGTTACGGGAGCTTATTCCCACTCTCTTAAAATGAAGTTAAAGGGATGATTGGGAGCGAAAGTGATCACTCTCCACAATGCTCAACAGTCTGAATTCAACAGAATTAAAACCTTTGTTGATGAACAAAAAGTAAACGATCCTGCATTGTAAGATCATTTTACTCTATATACAGAGTTTTGGGAGGGCCAGAATGCCAGTCAAGATTCCAAAATATATGATCCTGTATTAAAAGCTTCAGGTTTGTGGCAGAAATGTATTGCATTTGGACCAGTGTACATTTATCTTTATTTATAAACTTAAATTAGCTATTAGTTTCATAATGAGGATAGTTTTGGTGTCACTTTTTACATTAAAATTGGCAGTCTGGTCCTACCATGGGTCACATGAGACAGCGATATGCCACTTCAAATATCGATAGGTCCACTGTTTTCAACTTCTCAAACCTTCAGTATTCTATTTGTTTCTTACCAACATTTCTTTTTGGCTAGCTTTGTATGACAGACTTTCATCAACTCTTTCAAGGTCATACTGGAGACACTCCTGTTTTCTGCATACCGACCTGAGAAACACAATGAAATGGACAGCAAAAATCAGTTGGTTAGTTTCTCATTGTACCACAGATGACCCCCATTTTTAAAACTAGGGAAATATATTAAATTCAAATTCTTCCTACAACTGTTGTCATGGTTATCCTTAATTTAGGATAATCAGTCTCCACGTAATTGTCTGAATGAGATCATTAACATGCATATTTTAATTAGTTTTGTTTTGTTTTTTCGTCATATACTGCTATTATTTACAGAATGGATTTCTTGAAATTTTGGATTCTGATTGAATAAAAAGTTTCACTGCTGTTCTGAAAATTACCCTCAGAGTGTTGGCAAAAGCCATAGGAGTCAAAAGTTGAGGTAGACGCCAGTAAATTTCTCTTGGTTTCAAGTTGTCTACTCGAACAAGACACATGTTACAGTGCAATCAATGGTTTGTCCTCCAGCTTCAGCATCATAGTGAGGAATAACTGCATTTACAATGCTGTTAGATTGTCATATTAGAAACCTATTAATCGAAAGGGGTCACAGAATCAAAATAAGTTCAACATACTGAAATAAAACAAAAAAATCAAACATTTATAAACAATGTTTCTATTTGTTACCAAATCAAACCTGTTTCAATTCAATGCCATTAATCTCCGTCAGGAAGATGATACAACGTAGAAAACGGAAGTTTAAAACTAAAAGTTAGCTCCCCTAGCGGAGAGTTGTCCGCCCCTAGGAGAACTCTCCCATCCCATTCCAGCAGGATTACTATAAAGGCTCTGCATCAGCCATTACTCACCCTCTATTCTCATTATAATTACCGAGACCTGTAGTGTTTAAGGCCGGCATGAGGGGACGGAGGGAGGGCCAATCAAATTGAAACAGGTTTGATTTGGTAACAAATAGAAACATTGTTTATAAATGTTTGATATTTGTTTCCCAAATCTTAAACCTGTTTCAATTCAATGCCACAGTACCAACATATGGAGGCGGGAATCCCGGCCTCGTGGTAACTCCCTATAGTAGACTAGTAATCGCTGGAATGACACAGACATGGGTATAGATTTGAGACATAATTACTCATCAAGTTAACCCTGGTCTTCAGACTCATAGGGAATTGAAGGAATTGATACAGTTTTACTTATCTGAGTGTCTCCATCCATGTAACTGTGCTTGTGATGTGGTACACATTTCCACCAAGTCGCAGGAAACCCGGACACCCTAGGCGACAAGTAGGTCCTCATGGCAGACACTGTATGACTAGGGGGAACCTCCGTCACAGCCATTGCATACAGGGAGATCCTTGATCCAACCGTAAGTAAAGGGGAACGCGGTGCCCAAAACTTGGAAGGTACCAAGTCCACACCACTCTCAGACCGCAAGCTTCTTGAGGGCAACTCACCATACTTGGAGTGATGAAATTAGATGCGTTGGAATTGCCAAGCTTGCTCCCTGGGTGAGCCGCGCACTCTTCAACTCTCTGTACTTTCTTCACTACTGTTGACACTAGGCCAGGAGCGGGTGTCTTGTGAGTTGAGGCACAGGAGACCCAGCTGAGACATCTAGAAGGAAGTCAGTTTCTGAAGAACAGAAGCAAATTTCAGTTAGGAGTGAACCCTATCCTGGTGTTAGGCCTTCATTGGTGATTATAGAATCCACGGCCGGTCAACTGACTTATTTCTACCTTCTGAGATGCCTCTTATCATATAATATATGTAATAATAATAATATGACTGAGATGAGATGAGGTGAGATGATACAGCAAGATGGCTGTCTTGCTGCGATGGTGACCATTTTGCCGCCCCCCCCTTCTTTTCTGAAATTACTCACAACGTGCTGGGTAGCCACAGTGGCCCAAGCGTGGTCACACTATTGATTGCACTGTCATATCCCTCAGACAGATATTAGTGAACGTGGAGTTAATTGTTCAGGCACAAGACAGGACAATGTCATGAAGGGGTCAGTTCTTCCATACATGCCATGACGCAGCGATGGCACGAATCACATTAGAAGAAGCAGAAGATAGTAGTGGGGCGTCAATGGTATATCTACCTTCTGCCAATTGATAAGACTATTATATGGTCTTCTTCAACTATGCGGCTTTTTTTTTTTTTTTTTTAAAAGTCAAGCCTTGCTGATAGGCGAAGGGACAGAGTAACCGTAGCCGAGAGCCGCGAATGGATCGGCACGAGTAAGATAGTGGCGGATGGCTCGAACAGGACATAGCAGAAGATCGTCCTCGAGTCCATGTACAAAGTCTGACAACGCAGGAATGGTGTACGACGTTGAGCGCACGGACCTGAACGAACAGACTCATTTTGGCGATAAAATCAGGAATGGGCCGAAAAGAAATGCAGGACCGATCCGCTGTCCAGGTCATAGAAGATCTTTCAAGAGCATGAAGTATAGACAGTCTGGACGCCAAATCAAACGCCGCCACGACGGCCGTCTTATAAGACACAGTTTTTATAGACGCGGACTCTAAGGGTTCAAAAGGTGGTATAATCAGAGCACACAGAACCACACCGATATCCCATTTCGGTAACAGTTGGCGAGTACAACGCGACTGTAATGCGAAGGCGTGAATAAGAGGAGAGATATTATCGTTAAGGCTAATGTCGGAACCCAAGGTAAGACGTAACACCCTATTCAATTCATGCCAGCAGATCGACAGCCTTCCATGGTGCTAATATGAAACTCCCTATCCTGGTGAAGGTGAAGGATGAAGTCAATTACGAGGGAAATAGAGTCGGGAACGATCACGTCCTCGGCACCAGGACAAATATAGGAACGTAGTGAGTAAGATCCTACATATAATAAACAACCTTAAGGTTGATGACAGAACCATAATGTCAAAGTCTAACCATTGGTGTAACGGTTAATATAGGAATAAAGTACTTGATGGAGAAAGTCAGAAGAACTGTCCCACAAGTACACCACGAAGACATTGTGTTGATCAAGCACAATCCTAAGGTAACTGGATCTCAACATAATGTTAGTGTGATAAAGTCAACATGGCTCTGTGTTAACACTGTGCTGAATTCAATTAAAGGCGACTAGTCCGTCATTCACAATCCCGCCGTCGTCCTCAGAGAATATCCATGTCCATAATCCAAAGACCTATTCCATATAACAGTATTTAACCAAAATACTGCTGATTCCAATACAATTTTGATATTCTGAACTCCAGACTGGAAACAGCAAGGTCTGGACAGAACTCTCTTCATAGAGTAAAGACGAACCTAAGTAAATCACATTGTGAAAAACCCGAGAGGAATTGATACAAGTGGAAAGTTGACGCCACACGAACGGACTTCCCCTCCACCGGCGATCGACGATGGAGAATCAAAGGAAGTGCCGATGAATGGATATAAAATATGCAACTCGCAAATGAAGAAATGACGTGACAAACGGCGTTATTGCACAGGCGTATGAGAGACACATGACGGTGTAATGAACATGTCGTCAAGGTGTAATGGGAAAGCGTAATGTGAACAATGCGAGAAACGTTGTATATGATAAACAACGTAGTGATTTCCTCATTCACAACAACTTAATGTATATACATGCTCATCATAGAGCAGGATACAACTTATAAAAGCACACGACGTAACAGAAGGGCGTTGCAACAGTAACCCCGAAGTCGATTATAATAATTTCCCTTCTCTTTAAACGCAGTAGAGATGAACATATTAAATGTTTGTAGCGTTAATCACCAAATGTAAGCTCAATGAGATAAATGGGATTATGGATCTTTGTGTCAGTGAACATGAATAATGTATCAATGAACATGGTTACATTATGACCTCTCCCGATGTAATTTGTCTCCTGTACATGAGATTCAGTACTGGAGTTTTATATGGAGAGAATATAAAACATTTACAACAATGTTACTATTAATAACCAAATAGTCACACAACCGACATCCAGAACAAAGATTTTCCAGGTAACCAATAAAGATCCTTAAAGAATTTTAAATTCCCGAAGAGAGGAAATACATTTAAGTCTCTCGCCGGCAGGAAAGTGAGGTTATTCAAAATTTATAATTCGAAATGACCTAGCACGAGAAGAACACTGTACCGGTAATACATACCTGGTAGAAAGAAACCATAGAAGACTTCAAGACTCACGTGTCACTAGGCTTGATCCTTGGCCGGCCAAAACCTTCCCACTCACGCTAGTAATTTTAAATTTTCTCATATGGAAGAAATTAAAATTAGTGCATAACTCCATCTGAATTATAAGCGTAATACAGTATACAGATGGAACCAACATGGTGTGAAATAAAACAAGCAATGTAATAATCAGACAATTGTGTTTCAAGAAAATCACACTTTCACATAGTGGGTGAATAGGTTTACTCACTCACGTAAACCAGCATAAGTGGGTGAATAGGTTTACTCACTCACGTAAACCAGCACGTGATCTCATTGTTGTTCGACACACCCTTAATTACATAAAGAGATCAGTAAAGAAGCTCATTAAGATGCGACACAGGGTCGAAGTAAATAGGATTGAGTTGTGGTTACGTAACACAAACGCAACAATCATGCTTCATATTCATGTCAGTATGAAAGACATAAAACCTCTGTCAGGACTCTCTTGAATACAGGATATCAAATATCCCGAAATATATAACAAGAGATTACATTTTGGTAGGACCAAGGTGAACCAACCAAAACTGCAAGTCCGAACAGACACAACAACAACAACATGAAAATTTGACGGCTGCAAACAAAGTATCAGATCTCTCCGGCGGGAAGAAACGAAAAACCCCCGCCGATGAGGATACTATTTACAACCCTACTTGAGATATACACAAACTCAATGCATAAAATTCATGAATCAACGAAACCAAACCTGATCGTTTATTGTAGAGATCACCATCGGCCTTCAAATCTCAGCACTAAAAGGCAGACTTACAGAAATGCCGGGAACTAAGTACGAATCTGTCACCAATTGAGCAATAAAAACGAGGTCGCGAGAGCCCGTAAAAACCCACACCAAACACAGCGGGTCGAACTCATTGTTCGTGTGAAGACGTGATATTGAATACACATTGTCTCCATCACGCCGGACTGTGTTATCAGATAAGCCCGAGATTAATATTGACTTTAGAAAATATATCGGGTAATAATTTCAAGATATAAGAATTTTGAAAACTCCGACAAGAGCCAATTTATTTCGCGACGTACGTCCGAAGACAATAAACACATGGCAGATGGAAAAACAGACCATGTGAAGTCTACAAATTTGCCCAAACAAAATTTTGACAAGACAGAAATGTGAAAGAAAAATTATCCCCAAAATATTAATTTAATCACCATCGAACCATTGACAAAAATGACATAGGTGAGACAACATACGGCGAGGAAGTATTCCTTCGTCTGACATTTAATACGAGGATTATTCGAAGTAGACGGCATATCCGGCAGCAACGCTAAAAGCGCATCCAAATTATCCGAAAACCATCATTGACGTATGTTCCTAACTTTACACTGAAGAAAAAGGAATCACAGATGAACTCGACGAGACCGGTGTAGGAAAAACGTCGAGTCGAAGTACGAGAACGGCATACCGGAGAACGGAAGGGCCGAAAAATAGAACTAGAATTCCCGGTCTAATTCTCACCGATTCCGTAAGCAGTATGCACTATTTTAATAAGCAATAATCGTCGACAGATTGGATATTTAACGATGGAAATTGATTGAAATATCAAACATTTATAAACAATGTTTCTATCTGTTACCAAGTCAACCTGTCTCAATCCACCATTA
Organism: Hanleya hanleyi; assembly: GCA_036873755.1. NCBI lineage: Eukaryota > Metazoa > Mollusca > Polyplacophora > Lepidopleurida > Hanleyidae > Hanleya > Hanleya hanleyi. The sequence goes on along the minus strand of JAVTVY010027375.1, from coordinate 72,464 downwards.
TATCAGTTTGACCTCATACCTGATAATAGTCTAGTTGAGAATATTTGATGAGATGAAAATAATGGTTTGTCTTTTAGATCATCACTTGTGACCATCCTCGTCAATGTGAATACTTTCAGTATATTTCCAATACAAATTAAACATTTATAAATAATGTTTCTATTTGTCACCCCAACTCAATCCTAATTGAAGTCCCGTAACATGTCATTTCGCTATTATAGAATCGCTGATTCATCGATAAACGAAACCGCAAGAGCAATTTTGACACTCAATGGTAGGTCTGAATAACCCACCATAAAACGAGAACCGAATTTAGAACTGCGAACAGACAAGACACGTTTATTCCGTTTAGGTAACGGAGTGTGAAAACAAAAAGACAAAGGAGAGGTCGAGCATGATATGCGAACCCACTGCATTTCATTGTCCGACGAGAACAATGGATTGCTAAGGCACGACAGGTTAGAGAAGTCTTTGTCGAAATAGACAAAGGAACCGGTTTGACTGCATACATAGCCAAACCTAGACATGTAGGCTGTCTAACTAGGCGTAGAACCGTCCCGCTAGTATATTTATAGAGGCGGGCGAGTTCTGATTACTAAGACAATGGGAAACATTTATATAATTGCAACGTAACTTCGATAGCATTCAGGTCAATTACAAGCAATTCCCAACAGACGTCTGTCGACTTCCGAAAGAAAGCAGATTGCGCCAGGCTTTGCAAATTTCCCACAGCTCAGGAAGCGTTTAGCCGTGAAAGCACAACTCTTTACAAGAAAACCAAACCGTGTGGGCATCCAAACTGGACCACCATTTCACACACGAATTACATGCATTAGATATCGGAATCTCAGACATAACTAATGAAAGAATTTCCGACAATAATGAAAGAATTTCCGACAAGAAATAACACAAGTCAAAACCGATAAGGATACTGAGGGTCGTTACAACAACAACCCAGGTTGTATAAACACTTCCTTCCTGATGTGTACTGGTCGAGGTACAACAGAGAATAGAGGATGAGTAATGGCTGATGCAGAGCCTTTATAGTAATCCTGCTGGCGTGGGATGGGAGAGTTCTCCTAGGGGCGGACAACTCTCCGCTAGGGGAGCTAACTTTTAGTTTTAAACTTCCGTTTTCTACGTTGTATCATCTTCCTGACGGAGATTAATGGCATTGAATTGAAACAGGTTTAAGATTTGGGAAACAAATAGATGAGTTTCTAACTTGTGTTGTCTCCCCCCCCCCCCCACCCCCCGCCCCCGAACACTAAATGATCCATGCAGTAATTTTCCGAGATTTCACGATAACAAAGTTTCACGAGAAATTCAAGATGCGGCCATATTGGATTTTCGAAATGGACCAAAAAAGATATCTTGCACAACTGGACCACAAGGGGAACCTGTGACAAAGAGAATTCACGCTAACAAAATTTCATGGGGAAATTCAAGATGGCCGCCTGGTGGCCATACTGGATTTTCGAATCGGACCAGAAAAGGTATCTTGCACAACTTGACCCCAAGGGGAACCTGTGTATCAAATTTGAGAAAGATCAATGCAGTAGTTCCTGAGAAATCGCGATAACAAAGTTTCTTGGGAAAATCCAAGATTGGAAACATGTCAAAAGGGTCATCTGATCGTAAATTCGTGGCAGTATCTAGTGCACCTGTCATATTTAATTATTTTTTCTTTGGACAGGACACATTTTTACGCATATACTAACTTCATTTGGGTACATATTGCCTTCATTTGGGTAAAATGACTTACATTTGGGTAATTTTATGGACCGATATTAGACGTTAAAATTATCCCTATGGAGCCTCAAAATCACCTGAAATCGAGGGTCAAGAAGATGGGCATTTCCGTCATAATAGACCCCGTGTCAACAGGGGATGATGATCACAACATCGATTATGGTATTTTTATTCATGGCGGCCCATTTTCTCAAGTCAATGAAGGTCCAATAGAGCACAAAGGTAATAATAAGTGAGCCATGGAGATGTCCGAATTACCAACAGGGAAATGTATTTGTCGTCGGCATAGCGTTGAGGGAAGGTTGACGCTGCGAATCTTAGCTATGCAACCCCAGGATACTTCGCCTTCATGTACTATTCCTGCATTTATGTCGAGATAAAAATGGAGGACTTCGACAACCTAATGCAAGTGAGAAATTGACAAATAAACTTGGAGTAGGAGTTCATAGCGACTATTTACACATTACCTATAACATTCCATTATTTTGTATATATTTATTTTCAACATCGCACATGCAAGGCACTTCGTCTTTTCGGGAGTACAAACTGAGATAGTAATGGATTGGGCAAAATAAGTCGCGTTTTTCAAGGGGTGGTCACAATATTTTTAACTTTTTGCATTATTTTATTCAAACCGAGGATGGAGAGTCTGGTTTCAAATATTCATGCTTTATTCTTTTTCAACACAACATTGAGATGGATAACTCCCATGTTGGTTGATCGAAAGAGCTATCTAATGTTGGAAATTGTGATTGGAATACACTCAAGAGAACTTCAGGGTTTTCTGTTTTCAGTCCACTGGAAACCTTCTCTGACCAAGTCCACTACATCAAATAGCTCACGATGTAGTTAACTTGGCTAGAGATGCTGGAAAGAAAGATTTAAATTGTTGTACAGTTCCATGCAGTCCAGCATAGTTTGAGAATGATAGTTCAATAAAGCAGAAGAAGTAGAGGCCACTAACACAAGGGAGCAATACTGTATTAGCTCATGCAGTTATTTGTGATACCAGTACCATATCTGCAGAATCCATTTATTGAGCATAGAATAAAACACAAGCATTACAGTTCATAAATACATATTGTATGGCCAAGATCCTGCCTTGCCAAATCAAACCCAGAACTGCTCGGGAATTGTAAACATTGCAAACAGATAAAGTACGGTAATGCTTCATAATATAAGAGGAATCAAAACAAAGAAAATTTACATTGTAATTCATTATAATCTGAACATACTAAAATACAGGATAGGTCTCAAAGTGAGTAAACTCCTCCTAAAAATATATATCACTTCTCATGTGTAATGCTCTAAACAATTGCAGCGATAAAGGCTTGAACTTGGAGACCTACAGTAATTCCTGGTAACTACACAAATACATCTTGGTGATGTCCCTATGGGTGCTCTTCTTAATAAGCTACATTTGTGTAAGAAACTGTTTATTTCTGTACTATTAACACAATGTGAAGATGGTATGGTTATCACAGCGTTTTTTGCACTCATGCATGAAATATTATGGTAAATGCTGTAATAATTCAATCACAGAATTGGGGTGAATAGGAAGTTGACAGAATGGTCCAAAATCATTCATATGATCTTCTTTATTTCAAATGATTTTACAAGGTGATCAAATATATTAGAACAAGCGAGTGAATTTTGTGCACAAAATAGGGGGTGATTGAATTTTAATAGGGTGATTGAATTATTAGAGGATAATTAATTATTGAAATATGATCTGGCATTATTCTGTATCCAAGTATCTTATCTTTAGCAAGCAACAACTCTTTTTAAAGGTTATACCAAATGACTCTATACTACTTTGTATTAAAACATACCCAGTAGTGTTCCAAACAACAAATTAGTATTTTTTTCTCGAATAATGTCGTCGAAGTGGGTTTTAGGACACGAATAGCACACATGTGGGGGAAAACGTATTGGAGCCGTGACCTCTGGTGCATGACGTCACAACCTGATTACGATTGCACCCTAAACGTCATAGTCTATGACGTCGGGCGTTGTTACGAAAGATTCACCCAACTGTGGGAGTTCTAGCGTGATGTCGCTGACATTTTAACGTCAAAACAGGCATTTGAGCGAGATCGTAATCAGGTTGTGACGTCACAGGTCAAGCGGTCACAGCTTTCGCCGTTTTGAAATGGGCATGAAATTGTCGCACTTTACTGCTGCTATTTCCAACCTTGGGTAGCTTGAAAACATACAAAAATGTAAAACAAGTCTATATAATCCCCTGTACAACAATTTAGCACAAAAAAGTAGCAGATTTTGAGACCATTTTGTATAACCTTTAACAGCAATCGCCGTTTTGAATCAGCAGTAACATTCCGATGAAATATAAGCCAGAATATACAGAGCAAATGCAATCACTCAAACAGAAATTTTGATTTTCCATTCGAGTTATTTTACTTGAAAAATCATTTTACACCATCAAATTTCTCACAATTGCTTGTTAGAGAAAACATTCGTGCAGCTCTGAGAGACAGATTAATATTAATGAATATATATATCACATTATCATGGACGGATATTGCAATTATTTTAACTTGCAAATATATTCTGCAAAAATATTAACAGAGCCAAAACTGGCTCCAATATACACCTGCATAACACATTGTCTCTCCCTAATGTATCCTATAACACACAAAGTTGTGATTTTCACCGATTTCCCGATACTGGGGGTCACAGTGACCTTTACCTCAATTTTGGTATGTGACACATCGTCTCTCCCTAATGTATCTAGTAACACAAAAAAATTGCGAGTTTTAACAACTTCTCTATTTTGGGGTCACAGTGGCCTTTGACCTTGACCTAAATTTTGGTACACAGCACAACATCTATTGGGCGGGCGTATAAACATCAACAAAATACTGAAATTACAAAGTTTCAAAGATAATAAAATATATTTTAAAAGTTTACAGATAAAATATAATTATCCAATGATAAATATTTTTAAAATGTAAAAATAAATGTTTAAAAAACATGGTTGAATGTATCCATAAATATTATCACAGTATAGCTTCACCTTGGTCTTGTAGCAGCTTTCCAGGCAGGCTGCATATAACCAGCGGAATGACGTACATGTACATACTTTAAACAAGTAACACCCACATATAAATTCATTTAAAATTAAGGTATATATTATAAAGAAATCGGGGCTTCAGAGAACTGCTGGCAGCGAGAACAAAATGAGAACAAAAATGAGAAAAGAAAAATTAGACTGCAATACATGTTCACTCATGAGAAATATGATGTAGGTCAATGTCCAAGTACAAGCCATATTATTGTCCATCTCTCAAGCCTATCAATTATTCAACCACAACACATGAAATTGTGTAGACATCAGTTGTTATACTAGTTTAGGCCCTACATCGCTCCACAGTATCCCGGTCACATATTGGAGTTAACTTGTATCTGATTGGATGGTATGTATCTTCCTTACCATTGGCTCATACTGGCATGGACAGTAACCATGGCATTCACTTTCCATGATCAGACACTTGTTTGTGTGTTCGATAGTAAATTGTCAAATGCATTAACGATGAGAAAGTGCAATTATGGGCTGCACCAGTTCCCTTGTATCAGCAGTTATACAACACTCACATATATTTATTAATGAATGATTTCTCATTATGCATGCCATGGCCAGCCCGAACCAACCATTCCTCTGTTCGGAGTTATTGAAATGTTTATCCAGGTCATGTTCATTTCTTGGAGAGGAAATATCACATCTGTCAGTGGGTCGGTCACATGATCCTTGTTTGTTTGGGATACTGCAGAGCACCGTAGGGCCTATATAATAACCGATGTCTACACAATTCCAGTGTTGTGGTTGATCAATTAACAACAAGGGAATTCACTCATAATACTCTTCCAAGTGTTAGTCTCCTTGAATAACAAATGGCTTACAGATGGCAGCCATTAGCAGGAATGATACATCACAGGCAATGCTTTTTTAAAAAAATATTCTGTGGAACCACGTTAACAACATGTCTTTATCAATCTGGATAACATAAAGAAAATACAAGGTAAAAAATACAAAACAAAAGAATTTTGTAAAAAATTTAGTATATATGTTTGCATTTGAAAGTTCCAGAATTCTGATCACATGGTACAATGTTCTGGCCGATAGTCACTCATTTGGATAAAATTTTCATTTGTAGATTTTATGAAAATTGCTTTACACGGCTTCTGGTCTGTATATTGGGAATATGAATTATCATATATATGCAAAGAAAAGGATTCACACAGGTTACACGTTTTCTCTGAACAACCTACATAACAGGTTTATCTGGTTAAGGTCCACTCTTTGATTGGAGTATTGCACCAGTGAATATTGGCAAGTACATTACACTGTAGTCCTGACCATGGAAGTATTGGACTCTTACCACTTGATATACAATACTGCATAAGTACACGTGTAAGAAAGATCATTGCTTGTGTATTGCTGAATTTATCAAAAATTGTTCAATCCCTCCTCTGGTATAAGATTTCAAACATTCACAGGTGTAAATTGGTATGATCAACATGTAAATAGGAGATCTTGCTTTGTAGCACTTCATAATTGCAATTTAATGAGGAAAGTCACTCCTGCGAAGTACCATGGGTCATGAACAACCAGTCAAAAACCAGGGTTTGGTGCAGGACCTGCCCATTTAATACTGGTATGACTTTGGAGTCATTAATTTCTTGAATATTACACCGAATCAATCTCCAAAACCTTTGCACTTTAGAGAGATTTTAGAGTTGAATGAGGGGAATTTCAGGATCCCATCAAGAAACTGCAACAGGAAACCCCCACTCTATACTTCTTCATCTACTTCCACCTGTTCTCCTTGCTTGAGTTTGTTGATAATCTGAAAATGGGAGAAATTTAATGAATTTAACAACATGATGATTCCAGAGAGTGAGTGAGTCAATAGGATATAACGCTGCTGTCCAGGATCCCAAAGAACAAAGAGTATACATAGTTCACCTTAAGTTATTTGAATATTCTGAATTATGTCCCTATTAAATCACTTTCTCCAGTCAATTTTCTGATGAAATATATGTTTGGGCTTGTGACCTGCCTTAGACTGTACGGTACCAGCAATAGGCATGCATGATAACTAAAGGAACACACCCAACTTTCACCAGTTATCTCCATATAAATGCTGAATTGAATAGTGAGGTCTTTCTCTCAATGTTTATAAATACATAGACGAGATAAAAGTACTGTTGTAATAGGTGGGATGTTCATCACAACATTATACACATACACAGTGTACTGGTTTACAAGGATAAGAAGATCCACCGTCATTTCGGGTATGTTGGGGATAAGTGTAGATCTTCTTCAAAGTTTTTTTTCTGTTTCGATATACAAGTTAAAATTAACATTTATTGCTTGTGCATCCTGTACTTACATCTTTGAGTCGGGCAATCTCCTTGTTGTCTGCGTTTTTATGGGCCGCATTTGTGATCAGTTTAACTCGGGAAGCATATCTACAAGAACAGAGATGTAAAATGCAACAGCTCACAGAGTAGGTTGACAATGATACTATTAACAATACTATGGTTTACACAAACCTGGGATTTATATATGTATATTATACATGTATACCCACAATTCCAAAAAAAAAATAGCCCAATTGACCCAAAACCCGGTCGATACTTCATGTAGGAACTATTGTCTAGACACATTGTTGTCCCCAGACTTGGCAATTGTATGCAATGTCTCGTGATTCTTACATGAAGTATGAACCCAAAGTTTGGTCATAATCCATTTTTTGATATACGTTTACATGTATCCGTTAGAATGGACAGCTTGGCTATGACTCAATATCAGTGTGCGATAACATCAATGGTGGACAGACAAACTCACTGTAACCTTAGAAAATAGGTCACAGTCATTCAACTTCAACAGAGTTGTGATCAATAAGCAGACTTGCATCTGGAGATTATATCTTGAAAATCTAGCTCTGAAGATTCAAATGTGACCGAGTCAATAGACTTTTAGCATTGCTTTGAACAATTTTTCAGGTTTATCACAATGGCCCAGTCACATTAACCAGACACCAGATCAACCAGTCCTTGATCTATCCTCTTCCTGCTGAGCACCAAGCTTTAAGATATATTGTGCTAAAAGAAAGACACTTTGAATAGTTTAAGATCAGTCATGATGTTCAACAAGATTCAGGTCAACATCTGTAGTGTGGAAAAGAATAGCTCTACAGCATTAAATCAACAGCATTAAATCTTCATTTAACATATTATTGGAGTCATCTCAGATATGCTACTGATACAATGCTAGCTGCATATGTGATATGAATTTGGGAAGCTTGGCTATAATCCTCCAAGAGGTATGGTGCTAACAGCATTAAATCTACTCTTGGCCTGGCTATAATTTTTCAGGAGACATCATATTAACAAGGATGATGGACAAATGGACGAACAAACAGATGTGATGATGCTGACAACTACAATACCCCTTCACTTAAATTTAGACAAAGGGTAAAAGCTAAATAAACTATCATGTTTTTTTATCCAAGTTTGTCTAACTGCCAGGACATAAGCTTCTCCAATAAGCTTCTCGCAGCTTCTTCTTGCGAAATACTCAAGGTTACCTTTTGAGGCCATTGGAGACTCATGGATTCAAAGAGCAGAACTGGCACAATATTTCGTTCGGTTTATGGAGTACGTTACCTAGCCAATCTGTACAGTGATCCCCTCAGTGGTGATCTCAATACACCTCACCAGTGGTGTAACTTAATTTTTTCAGGTGGTCGCCAAGGGCAAGCTAAAAGTTTCAAACAGTTGCCCTGAATCAGGTCGAGTTGGCCTCACATGCTGACTATCAACGAGCCTCGTGAAAATATTCAATTGTGACAATATTTTCCAATTCCAGTATCTACAAATCCTCTTTCCCACTTTGTTCTGTCATAAGCTTCATCTCTTAAAGGCAGATTATGATGAAAATAGATATTTGGTTCAGATGCACAACCGGAAAGATATTTCTCCATCCACCATGAGTGCATGATAAAAGATTGGACATGACAATGATTTGGTTGGAACCAAATCCACTTGCCATGAAGGGCAAGTGCAAATTCAATTTCACTTGCCCCCAGCAGATTTTGGTTGCCCCAGGCAAGTGTGCAAGTGTTCAGTTACACGACTGCTTAGTATGAAGTATCTACCAAGCTACGTCAACAAGTGTCTTTTTTTTCATCCTAGTATAACTCCAGTAGCTTTCTGTGGAACTTGGAACACCTGCTCCACATTTTTACAGGGGATTTCATAATAGTTTACCATTTGTGGCTGATGTGATGTTTACAAACACGCAATGTTGCTCTGGCAAGTGTCAAGCTGAATAGTTTTGTTGTGTCTGAAGTTGCAAACTTGCAAGTTAATTTCAACGGTCATGCTGATCTCTGATTGGGTGATGGGTTTTCAAACAGCCACTCAGCCAATGAGAATCATAGAAACACATCAAATAAAATAGAAGTTCAGATAGGACGTGCAAAGTTACATGTGATGTTTTGATTGAGTATAGGCATGTAATTTCTTGTCAATGAAAGATATATTGGTAAACTATTATTATTATGAAATCCTCTGTAAAACTTCCCTGAGCCTCACAATGATTCTATTTGTTTACAAAAGATCAATTTCCTGTCTTCACTGGTCTTGATCTAGTTTCAAAAGAAAACCCGGAACTTATTCTAGAACATAACTTTGAGTGAGGTGAACTCGCCCAGCTTTGTTTAATCACACTTACGTGAGAGCGATGACAGATTCGTCACAGTTGTAATCTGCAGGGGAGATGTTAACGAACATGAGAGTCTTGGCATTGCCACCTAGGGAATCCTGCATCAACATGGTGAGCTTGTGATTACGGTATGGGATGAAGGTCTGCTCACTGGACAGAGCTGAGATCACGTCCCCCAGGGCCGACAGAGACTTGTTGATAGACATGGCTTCCTGTTGATCATAACACATTTATCAGGAGTTGATGGAACATGAAGCTGCGCTATCGAAACCCCTCGGCTCTGAACCCCAGCTATTATAATGTAAGGGTGTCTCTACCAATTGATTGGCTTGTGGGAAGAAATATTTACCCCTGGTATTGTAAGTGTACTTTCTTTGAAAAAAAAAAAAGTTTTCCTCCCCTTAAATTAATTTGTTTCTGGAATAAATACATACACTATAGATATACGTTTGTTCTTCGCATTGTGTAAGAGAATAAATCAATAAATCAGTCATCCAATCAATAAATAAATGTGATAGTATACAAACATGATATAGAAATTATATGCAAACTTAACATAGGAATTAGTGGATTTTATTAGACAAGGGGCATAACTCTGCAAAATACTTTCTGACACGACTCATTTTCGATAGGCATCTAGTTCAGGTCAAGAGAAACAACTGTATCACGTTAGGATGTTGTATATGGAACGGTTCTGAAATTATCACAATAACAAATCATAAATGGACAAGGGGCATAACTCTGCAAAATACTTTCTGACACGACTCATTTTCGTTAGGCATCTAGTTCAGGTCAAGAGAAACAACTGTATCACGTTGGGATGTCGTATATGGAACGGTTCTGAAATTATCACAATAACAAATCATAAATGGATTTTTATTTGTAAAAAGGGGCATAACTCTGCAAAATATTGTCCGAGATGACTCATTTTCGATAGGCTTCTGATTTACGTGAAGATAAATAGATGTAACAAGTTTGGTTGCCATGCATGAAATGGTTCTGTAGATATCGCGGTAACGGACGTACGGACAGCCGTACATGATGACGACAATACCCCTAGGCCAAAGTTGGCCGAGGGGTAACAAAAACCAGTGGACTTGGTACTAGTATACAGGGAGTTATTTTACAGACAAGAGAAATCAATATGGAAGCCATTGTGGAAATCTCAGATTGTATGGGCAGAAGCCAAAATACAAAAACACCCATACATCTCTCCAGTCCAAGAACTTTGCACAACTAGAAGCTGATTTGCATTCAAAAGTTCCCTAAGAATAAATCAAGTCAAGGTCTGCAGAAGGAAAACGTGAAGAGTTTGTGAACCAGCAAGTCATCTAGTCAAGTGCACACATCTGGATGTGCACATCATCTGGTTGCTCACCCCAGTCACCCAGCTCTGCGTATCAGTCATCCAGTTGTGCACGCAGAACGTTTAGTCGTGCAAACCAGGATTCTAATCATGTACACCAGGAATCTAGTTATGCACATCAGACATTTGAATGTGCACTCATGATCTTACTGAACTCACCTTTAGTTGTTCTGCTGTGGCCCCTGTTTTTCCTACCCTCTCACTTCCTGCTAAATCTACCAAGCTCAACTGTGAAATGAGACAATTCAATTATTAATATAATTTGCTTCAGTACAGGTTGGACAAAAAGCTGAATTTGCACAAGTAAGGAATCTATATCCACATGAATCTGTGGGGCAGAGGAAAAGATTATAAGAGCTACAGATAAAATATAATGGAATAGTGTATCAAATAACTGACCTTGCCCTTCGTATGTTGTCCTGTGGCTATATTAACACTCTCTATAATAACAGCAACCACCAGGTGAGACCGGGAGCTGTCCGCGTTCATCTCTGAAACAGTGAGACACTTGTAACTACAGATAAATAATCTAACATAGAGGATAGCCTCAAAATATAAATTATGCAGCAAGGCTAAACTAACATACAGGAGACAATGTTACAGGAAGGCGGAAGTTGGTGCGAGAAGTGGAGGTAATATATTGGACATAATATTTACCTGCTCATGTGGTATATGACACATAATATCTCATGCTTTGTACAGCTTGGGTTGGTTGGTTGTTGTTTGAAGTTTAACGTCGCACCTAACCTTATTGGTCACATGGCGACGATGACCCAAACAAACATACCCTAGAAAAACCCTAACCCTAACAAAAACCTAAACAAAACTACAAAAATTTTGAATTTCGAACTTTGAAAATTATGCTCTACAGACACTGGTGATCACAATGGATCGTCAGAGAGCCTAATTTGTTTGGCACTTTAATCTACCTCCTGTGCCAGACAAACATGGTACAAACCATGCTGCCCTAAGCTGGAGGGCATGTACAGCTTGGGGAAAATATGCATTAACGAAATGCAGATTCTCTACACAATGCAGAAATTATCGTCTTTTGCCACTTTTCCAGCAATGTGAACAGTTAGTGCAATGTTACTGGCTAAACTTAGATCAAGGTGTAGCTTGGTAGAAACATGACAAGGCACACAAACATGATACCAGTATATCAATGTTGCAGAGCTCACAAGTTTTACATATATCATCCAGCATGTGCGCTTGAGTTGAGGTGTAACCCCATAGTGACACCATGTTGCAACGAAGGCACTCTTTGGTCAATTTTTCAGACCATATTTCTTATTTTTGCAATTTGCTCCTAAAAAGTAACTGTGCAATAGATTAAAAATAATTATTTGATGTGAAAAATATTTTTGGGCAATTTCATACAGAAGAAGCCAAATAGTTAAAACACATGCTCCACTCATCACCAGTCCTTCCACCTCCCCCAGGCAGCCCTTCACCAGGCATTCAACCTCCCCCAGGCCAGATTGGGTTGAACCAACACTTTCAGGTTTCACAGCAAGTTACATTTTGTAAAAGCTAAGTAAATAATCACATTTCATAATGTGTACTTTAAATAGTGCTTCCAGACTTGCAGTCTGTTTTTTCGTTCCATTTATCATGTTTATTGCCTGTTTACTCACTTGTGGAAGCTGTATGCCTGTTCTTGGAGCCCTCTTCAAACAGAGCAAAGAGTTCTTTAGAGTTTGAGGCACTCTTCACTGCTGCTCCATGAACAAATACCATGCCCTGTTTGTCTTTCTTCACCTCAAGACGATCCTGAAAATATAATTTTTTATTTAAAAACTTCCTCAGCTTGCGAATCCTTTCCCAGAGCTCAGAATGAGTCGATACACAACTGTAAAATGTAGTAACTTATGAGACAGAAATGAATAATAAATGAAAATAGTTGCATAATTTCTGCTTCAGTTAGCTTGAATGTCATTGACAGATCCTAGCACTCTGATAATGCAGCTGGCACATTGTGTTAACACATGTCGCCAATAACTGTCGCCAATAAATCTCCATTTTCATCACAACTATCAAATGATAATAATAATACTTGTGATTATAGAAGTGGGAAATTGTATAGGTGTATAATAAGACACTGTATGTACAATAGAATATTTACAGATTACTACTCCTTTGATGTAAATGATGGAGGAAGCAGCCCCTTTGAGAATATCTTAAGGGTTAACTATAAAATATATTTTAGTATCGAAGGTGCTGCCTTCTTCAGGGTTTATCATTCACTAGAGACTTAGACTAACATGTTTACTCCAGTTTGTGGAAGGAGATATAAGAGATAATGCACTCACATCCATAGTCTTCCCATAGAGATCAATCAACTGGTCATTGTATAACTCTAACATGTAGGTGGTCACTGTGAAGGAATACTTGCTCCTGTTGGAATCACATAAACATGGTTCATGACAACACTATATTATACATCTTACACACGATCACATCAGATATTAGAAGAACACAGAAAATGAAAAAAAAATATCGACATCTTTGAATAAAGAAGACTGCTGGTCACATGTGCTTATGTTCTGCCACCTGAGGTGGGATATAGCTGAAGCACAATCTCAGTAGTCTCGTGCCAAGTAATGTACCAAGTTGGAAGATAGCTCTCAACGTCCACTTTTCGTGTTGATGGATAACCGATGGTGTTACTGTATAGACCTTTAATATCTGTCAAGGAAGCCATGAGACAGAACTAGGTTACTGCTCACCAAACAGCAGAACTCGACTCTATTGGTCAGTTTCAACATACATGTACTACCAGGTCCTTCACTTGGAGCACTGGTAACTGAAGTCACTTAAAAGTCAGTTTTCAAATTTTGTTATCAATATTTGGAGATAAGGCTACAGTGATAAAAGACAAAATGCTTAGAACATACTTGTTTTCTTGGATAACTTCAAAAATTCTGTCAAACGCTCTCGGGGCAATACCCGGAAACTTCTGCTCTTTGTCTCCAATCATGGTGAAAGTTTTTCCCGAACCCGTTTGACCATAGGCAAATATACACACGTTGTAGCCATCCACTGCAGATTGGATCAAGTTCTAGACAAAACAATAATCAAACAGACTAAATATCTATATTAAACTATATTTACCATACAGATATACCACATAGTTTTCTTTTTTGCGCATAATACATAGTTTCACACATCAAGGAAGGAAACAAGCTATGAGCTCTCATTAATAATGGTAATGATAAGAAAATAAAATTGCCTGGTGAAAATTAGTTAAGTCTGATCATTTTAATTGCTCGCCTACTTTGGAGCTAGTAAAAAATAAAAATTCTGCATAAATTTTCTCTTTTGCATCGTGTATAACAAAAAAGCTCTAAAGAATGACTGTCATTTCGCTGTGATATTGTTTATAAAAGAACTTTTTAATTTTTTTGCTCGATTGTATAGGGTGACATCATAATGTATTGATATATGGGGGACCAAGATCAATAAGATAATATACAGTCATAAAAGGGGTGTGCAGCTAAACGTTCAACTATTTGTTTGGGCATGGGATAAAGCGACAAAACCACGGACAGTCTGTCAACACATTATATGGCCTCAATGACCAGTGTCCATCAGAACACTGACCATGACATCACCCTATGTAATTGAGCCTCGAGACATGAAACAAATATTATGCTATTTTATATGGAGAGAATTTAAAAGTTCTTTGAAACATGATATGATATTAATATCACAGCAAATGGCAATCATTCTGTAGAGCTCAGTTTGGTACACACGCCGCAAAAACAAAAATTTATGTGGAACCAGCTGTTTATTTTTTACAAGCTCCAAAGTAGGGGACTAATTAAACTGGGCAAACTTTAGTATAATCGGCTTAACTAATATTACAAATTAAGATTCATTACATGTTTATGTGATATAATAAATCATCTCTCATACACCAAAGCTAAAGAGATATATTTACATTGGTGTCCTCGAATATTTTCTCTTGGGTCGAGTCGGCCATGAAGATCTGGTCAAACTGAAATTCCTTCAGACCGCGACTGGACTCCACCTGAATACTGTATTCATCAGGGGACTTGGCCACTTCATGGTTACCCTGGAATACACCAATCAAAATACAGATCAATACCTTTACTATAAATACCTTTCATACAGTTCCTAATGTTATCAAATATAATTCCAATCAATATAAATGAATTACAAATGTGGCAAATATTGGATTTAGAGCCTGAAAGTGCTGCATGTAGTAAATTTAAAATAAACATAATTTATTAGTCTGAGTAACAACGATAATAAGCTTACGGAAGGTGGCTCGCGGAACAAACACTTTGGCCGGTGACCGACATTTATATTTTCATTCCGGATACATGTGGTGTTTATCAATAGAAGAATGTGAAACAAAATTAGGTGGTTTTAATTTTAGGCTTTTGTCTACACGCTCATCAATCTCAATAGGGTCCACAATTTGGTGATCAACTATGAAATATTTGTTTTCTTTGTAGAAATGTTGGTAAATGCTAGCATTGGGAGCAAACTCGATTTCTTATTTACAGAAATGGAATGAGATCTGAAGAAGTGTGCTTTCATGGGTGAAAATGTGGTGAATGTGTGAAAATTTATCCAATAATCAAACAAACAAACACAATAGATTGCAGTTTGAGAGCACAAAATTGACTACAGATCAAAAATTTTGTTCGACGAAATATGTTGATATGTCGAGAATCTCGAGACAATGTAATATCTTTTGATGAATAAAATAAAACGCATGTGTTTTCATTCAAATTTTTCACACAAAGTGCTTTGACGAACACCACCCCCATCAACTGCAGAAATTGATACGTACTTGATAGGGAATCGATGGCGTAAAGGGAGACAACTCTTGCAAAATGATGTCACACATGTTTGCTCCACAAGCCAAATTAATGTTCTAATATTCAATCCCCCTTTAAACATTCCATCACCCACAGATGTTGTCTTGAATAAATTTGATCAACTCTTAAATGTAGGCGAAATTACATAGATATGAAAGATTCATTTCCTGTGACCGAATTATTAAAGTATTTACATAAGGTATAACAACAGTAAAGAAAATTTGAAAAAATATTGGGCCATAATAAACACAGGAAGCCAGTACATGTAGATGTCATTCTCATGGCATCAGATTGTGTTCCTCGTACTGTCAGATATTCCCCTCTGATTGCACTGGACTTGAAAGCGCGATGCATAGCTTTTGTGCACATCGCTCTCCGTCAATAAGCATTGTCTGGTAGTAAACAGAGTGAAGTGATCTCAAGATTTCACAGATAAACCAGACGTTGTACCATGTGTTCTTGTGTAATAATTTAGCATAAAACTTGTTTATTCTTTTACAATGTATACTGGATGCATTTCGTATCCAGATACATGTTTCTTGTGTTGATCAAAATCAATACAGACAGAATGCGCATTCGCGCGATGTTTTTCTGCGCAGTGCAGTCAGAGAGTGTTACACCGATAGTTTAGGTGGTTATGAACTCTGAGAATGGAAGAATGGTATTTGTGAATTAGCAGATTACCGGTACTCACTCTTTCCTTCTCAGTATTACTGAGGGGTCTCGATCTACAGTACACTCGAATCTTCCCCTTCATGTCCTCTACCATATTGTAATACTTCTTCCTTAACACCTGATGGGGGAAAACACATTATGGGAACTAGTACAATCAGTTTAATTTGTGAAGTATATTTAAAATCTTAGTAAGTCAAAAAAACAAGTCTATAGTGGAGGGTTGCAATAATGTCCCAGTCCTAGGTCAGATATCAAATGACAAACATATGTTTACAGTTTTATCCATTAGCTTACCTCAATCCAAACCATAGTGGACAAACTAAAGACAACAAGTCTGCAATATTTAGCATCTGACCTGAAGATGCCCAATTACTTTTCTTCATGTTAAATTACACAAAGCGCTGAGAACTCAATCCTCACACAGAGCTGCATGTAATAGTCCACCTACCCTCTCACTGTTGAAGTTCTCTGTCAGGACTTTGTTCTCTTCTGTCAGTTTTTTAACTTCTGCTTCCAGTTGTTTGACTTTTGCTGCAGCCTCCATTCCCTCCTGAGCAGAAACTCCAAGAGAGGCCAACTCTCCTTTAGCAGAGAATAACTCTTTCTTGTAATCCTCATTGTCCTGCAATATTCAATAGTATTCGGTTTTCAAGGACTTGTGATAAATGGAATTTAATGAACAACTTTGGCTTTGAAATAATGTAGTCCCTGTAGGATTAATGATTTTCCACTCTGTTCAATCAGCAGAGTAGCTCTGGATACTGTTATTCCCAAGGGACTGAGAGGGGAGGGGGTTGACACGGTCCCCCATAACAATAATTTTCTCCTTTCTCTTGAATAAAAAAATAGCCCCATTTATGTCTCCAGAAAACAAAGAATTTTGACCAGTGTCATGTCCACCAAGCGAGAAGGAGTTAAGCATGAAGATCAGTGAAAGATAGGTCAATATGTGAGATATAACCGCAGAGATTATTTCTCCATGTCTGACAGGTCAGTCAAGCTTCCTTCCATGAACTGAAGTTAAATATGAAGCTCACCTTTTTCATAGATGCTAGCTCCTCATCCCTAATCTTTAAGTTTTGTTCCTGTTTTTCTCTCTTGGTTTTCTCCAGTTCTAATTTCTTCTCCAGTTCTTTGAGGATCTTCTCATGTCGCTTGATGATTTGTTTCTACAATCAACCAAACAATCTGATAGTATTCTTTTGGCATTACTAACGAGAAACAAGCTGGAACACATTTTCTTATCTTTCCCAAGAATTACATGTGGACAGTGGGATTAGCATCAAATAGTCTGATATGCTCAAATGATGTATATTATCCAACCAACTTATTTCATGTCATCACAAACAAAATTTTCTACTGGAAGCCAAGTTAACAGAAATGTTATATGTTATCTTATATTTTTACTGTGAATTATATAATTATCACAGTAAATCGCACAGTTGTCTTTAACGAGCTATCATATATGTATGTGTATATACAGTGATCATACATCAGCAGAGGAGTCTCCTCCCGCTCCACTGACGGCCGCAGCCCTGCCGACTCGCTTCAACTCTGCCTCTAGCTCCTTGATACGCTTCTTCAGCTCAGCATTCTCTTTCTTGAGGGCTCCATCTGATGACTGACCTACTACGGCCTGATGATAACAAAATATAGGTTAATACGTCATCATCTTGTCCATCTCGGGAGTTGCAGGCTAAGGCATGCATGGGTATGATAGGCTGGGCTTGATTCATATAACAAGCAAATGTCCTATAAGAAATGCACTGTGAGTGAGAGGCAGCATGTAGCAATGTCAATGTTCCCTTCCTACATTTTGGTGGATGTATAAAAATTCTTTAGACATGTTAGAGTAGATATTGCAACAGAGCAGACATTTCATTGTCAGATGATACTTTCAAGTTTTTCAAAATTTGTATAAGTATCTAAGAAAAATATCAGCTCTATAGCGATAAAGAAGTTGTTATCCATAAAATAGCATTCTGTTAATTTTTTAGCACTCAAACTGCCTGATATGTGATCAATACTGTACAATTTTGAGGTATGATGTTAATGCAATATTGATACATTTTTAATGTATGTATTGATCACGACTGAGGGTGATGGACTAGTCACTATGCGTAGCAGATTTCAAATGAAGGCAAGTTAAGGAAATCATATTGTTCAAATAAAAGGTCTCTAACTTCAGTTTATCAAGTTCATTTAATACTCACCTTTGTTCCAACAGCAGCAGCCTTAAAAAAAAAAATGCAGAAATAAAGTATTCATCAAGCTTTAATTTTAACTTCCAAGGTTCAACTAATTTTTTTATCAATTCTGCTAATCTTCAGCATAAGATATTTCAAGTTGACAGAAGCATACCATTTACCGAATAAAATTCAAACAAAACCTGGTGGGCTTCAATATATGCACATTCAATCTGAACAATGCTGAACAGATGTAATGGAACAGCAATCAAACCATAGGATAATTATTATGATAGACAATGCAGACATTTGGTAACCATGGCTTTGACCTTGCGACCTTGGATTTGACCTTTGGATCTTACAATTGAGTGAGGTATATCCGAAGTTTAGTACTGATCCAAAACCTGAGATATTGCGCAGACAAAATAAGTTTACAAATAGACTGACGGACAGATGAACAGATGTGTAACAAATCAATCTAATCAATCCAGATAAATTTCTTCCAAAGAGTTTGAGGTATATTTGAAATTTGATCATAATCCACATCTCTGAACTGGAGTTACAACAGGAATGGCACAATTTTCAACATTTTATGGCCTAGGTCACGTTGACCTTTCTCTGACCTCAGACCTCAACAATAAATAGGGTTCTTCTTTGCCTCGTGGGCAAGGTGGGCCTACAGTTTTGAACCAATATTCATAACAGGGGCAGAAGAGTTTCCATTTTTTACAGGTGTATCTGGCCCAAATGAACTTGACCTTTGACCTTTTGACCTCAACATAAAATTTGGTTCTCCATTGCCTCATATGCACTATATACCCAAAGTTTGGTACTACAGTACCAATTAATAACCTGGAACTGAAGATGTAACTTTTTTTGCAAATTTTCTGGCCCAATTGACCTTGACCTATTGACCTCAAATAAATACTGTTCTTCTTTTACCCAAGGGCATGGTACAACCACAGTTTGGTGCCATTCCATAACCTGGAACTGGAGATATTGCATGGACAAGGAAAACTAAGAGATGGATAGAAATTATTATCGCATTATGTAACCATGCCTATTGATGGGCATTTTAAATGAACCATTTGGCCATTTAACACAACATGTCTACTTTTCGATATTATTAATGATGAATAACAGCACAAAACTGCATCAGTAAAACCTACTAACCTGCTGTCCAGGTAGATCTGCAAAGAAAACTATTATGTGTAATATAAGATCAGACAATCAAAGCAGTAAACATAATTTACTTACTCCAGGTTTAGCTCCTCCACTTTCCAATTCTTTCACCTGAAAGACAAAGCAGAAAATTACAGCATACTGTAGATACCTTATTGTTCATGGGAAATATCTTTCGTGGTTTACCTTCAAAGCATTATCTCTGGGTGTATCTTTCGCACAAAGGCAACTAACTATCCATGAAAAATGAGGTAAAAAAGTTTGATGGTAAGCTTGAGAGAGTTATTTCAGGTCCCGGTGAATGAGACCTAACGTCATGTGTTGTAATTAATGTTAGTAATTTGGACTAGTCCATACACAGAATGTGTTCATATGCTATGCAGACATAAAACTGTCTAATTCTTTGCTCTGGTTTTCAAATAAATGGTTGATCATACTATTTTACTTGAAAATAAGAATTTACTTCTAAGAAAAGAAAAATAAATATTTTCTGCAGTATGGATATGGCAGATAGATATTTAAATCATCAAACAATAATGACAATGAGGTTGCTCCTGGGAATAATAATATGAGTTCCAAAATTAAGTACACATATATATGTCAATATAATAGAGAAGTAGGAAGATATATTCATGGGAACTCTTTCACAGAATATAGTTTACCGCGAAGATCACAAAAGTTAGTTTCACAAGAATAATAACTGCATTTACAGTATTCAATACTCCTAATCAGTTCGACAACATTTGGGAACCCACATAAACACTTATGAAGGGGAGCTAAGGGTGTTGGGGAGGGAGAGAGCAATTTCAGCTTATATACCACCATCCAGTCAGTAATAACTTCTCTCCTGGTGGAATTATCATTCTTTATAATTTAAATATTAACCCTCATCCTGCCTCCATGTTTGTCAACAACTGCTGCTCATTGCCAGGCTGTTTTTCATAATGATCAAGTGACAGTTTGCTTTGGCAAACTGATTTATGATTTGTTGCTGCTCTAGTCTGTTGGGCACAAGTCTGATATAGATGGGAATCCATATTTTCTGTTATGGTTTGATCAGCGATGGCTAATTAGGAAAAAAAAATAACCAAAAACCTAGAAATGTCAAGAGAAAAACTTCGTCATCGCCAAATCCTGATGATTGTGTATGGACCAGCCCCTAGATAGCCCATCTATTTCTGGTTCGAATTGAGTATTATATTGTAACAATAGCCCCAACTGTCATCACTTTCTTTCTTGAATCTCTGTAGAATACTGTTGAAATTTATTCAACCTTTCATATGAAATCCTGTGTAAAGACCGAGGACAATCAGTCCACAAGTTATCAAAATGGACGGACCTCTGTAACATTGGCCTAAGTCGATTCGTTCAACTCAGCCTAAGCCAATTGAAACAAGCACAGCGATTGGTTAGTTACTCCAGCTGACCAATCACAAAGCTTTGAGAAACACAGCTTGGACTAGCTTGGACTATATCAATGCAGGAATAAACGATTTTCCATCCAATGACATTGTCTGAACTACGTAACTGCTGACCCGAGTCGATGCCATGAGGTTATAGAGAATGATCTCCCTTTTCTGTTGATGTGTATGTTCTGGGAAATGACGTATCAGTCAGTATTTCACTCCGCGAATGTGGTCCATTTTACAATCTGTTTTGATTGAATTCTCCGCTATTTGATGTTTTTAGACAATTGTAATGCTATCGAATATCATATTTGTTAAAATAAAAACATTATAATTAGGAAATATTTCACAAACTAGGCATCTACTTGACCATGCTAGTAAATTTCAACCCAAACGGTACTTTATGCCAAATGAACATATAAAGCGAAGCTCTCGTCAACTTCTGTAGTTCATCAGAGCGTGATATGTCGGTACTGGCAGAGACAATTTGACCAGCGGACCTATGTAAAGTCTGGACCGGCAGGATGAGGGTTAACTTTACATGACTTTTAAAATCTTATAATCACTTTCCATGACAAAACGCCACAATCCCGGACTTGCCAGTCCTGGAAACCATAACTCCAATGGCTAGGATATTCCAAGACTGACTAAAAATAGAACCCTCAAATATCTTTTCATATTTATATAAAAAAAAAAAATGTATGGTGTACTTTGTTATCAATTACAACTATCAGGTTGTTTTATTTTTTTCTTGAGTTTCTGACATGTGAACAAACCCGTACCCCTTTTTCTAGCATGGTTGCCTTTTTCTCTGCTATGACCCTCTGTTGATCTTTTTTTTCCATCTGAGCAGACAGTTCCCTCAGAGATTTCTCCTTGTCCCCTTGAGCTTTCTTTAACTTCATCTGAAATAGCAGATCAGCACAGTACCGTACTCAGTTGAGAGCATGTGGAATGATAGAGTGACATAGAACAGGTCACTTGCTGTAGCATATAAATGGGAGAACCGTTCAGACAGAACTAAAGAATGAAGTTTGAAGCCATACGAGAATACAGATACATTGTGTTTTGGGTTACAGCGCAGAGTCAATAAAATTGAAACTCTTCTGTTCGGGGAGATTAAGTTCGTCCATACACAGAGGTTTTGAGTTTGTCCATATACAGAGGTTTTGGGAGTGAGTGAATATGATTTAACGTCGCTTTCAACTATATTTCAGTCATATCACGACGCTGGCTCCTATTTCTTTTCATACCCGGGAACCACATGGGTGGGGTCCTATTACGACAAGCTCTCTGAGGAGATGAGGCCTATTCTTACCATGACCCCGGAAGCCTCACATGGCGATTTTGGTAGGACCAGAATGTTAGTTCTATATATGATCCTGTAATACTGGTTTCAATTCTGTGGCCAAAATTTCTGGATTCGGACCAGTGTGCATTTCTATTTGCTTATTAACTTAGTTTAGCATACTAGATTCATAATTACGAGCAATAGAGAAGTTTTCTCATCACTTCCTAGGCAGTTTGACCCTACCATAGGTCATGTGAGACAGCGCTATTTGTCATTTAATTTACGGAGAGTTCCACTGTTTTCTCAAACATCTCAAAACTTGCGTATTGAAATAGAAAACAGAAATACTGATGCTGACCAGTGATCTGACAATGATGACAAATCCTTCAGACTGTCACCGTCAACTTTCCCTTCAATACTCCACCTCAATTTTGTAGTTTCTCAAAATTGTGAAGATATAACCAGCAAGATAATATGCCTGAAACACCACTGTCCTCTATACTTTCATATCATTGTTCTGGGTTTTCATAATTAAGAGATAATCTATGACATTGCATTGCCCAAACAACCATTTGGGTTTTATCACGTAGAACAAGCCTCTCATACCTCTATATCTCTGTTAGTAGCACGCTGAGTTTCCAGAGACTTAGTAGCCCCATCTAACTTGGTCTGAATCTCTGTCAGTTTAGCATTTACAGAAACAGCGGTCGAGCCTGAACTGTTCTTCTCCTTCTCCAGCTTGGCCTACAATTGGTATGCATGTATACACTGGAGGAAACAAATCGCCATCATACTTTGTCTCAGTCTCGAAATAATGTGTCACAAAGAAATACGCTCATTGGTATCGACAGATCAACATTTTAAATCTTGGAAAAATTCAATCTCAAAGAAAATGGGCAAATGAAATTCTGAATTTAATTTAAATGTCATGAATTCATTCAAACATACATAATCTTGTGGTAAGTTGAAGGGCCTTATACTTAAATGTTGATATCATTAGTATTCTGCAAAGTCCATGTTTGGAATTTATAGTCAGTAGCAGTACTCACAATCTTAGCCTGTAGGTTTTTCATCTCCTTGGCTGTGTCTGGTGGCATATTGGACAGTCGTTCCTTCTCTAGTTCGTCTAGTCTTTGTTTGCATGAATCCAGAGACTGAAAATGCAGTAAAGAAGCAATCAGAAATTGCTTAATTGTATGCCCCCCCGCTTCCACTTTAGTCCGACACTGCCCCGCCATTGTTCTGTTCTGTATTGATTGATATTACACGGACAAGAAACCCAAACGGACAAAGCACTTTACGTTGCACAACTACAAGGCACTGGCCTCATGTCATGCAAATATCATGCTTGTCCATACAATATAGACAGTGATCCAGCCTGGACAAATATATATACATATCCCATTCACTAACATTTGAAGAACAAAGGGCCATAACTCTTGAAAAAATAACCGAAACGCAGACAAAGTTTACGTTGCATAACTATGGGGCATTGACCACTTATCATGCAAATTTCATACTTGTCCATACAATATTAACCGAGATCCAGCCCAGACAAGTCCCAATTCACGAAGATTTCAGGAACCAAGGGCCATAACTCTTGAAAATATAAGCGAAACGCAGAGAAACTTTACGCTGCACAAGCATTGGGCACTGACAACATATCATGCAAGTTTCATACTTGTCCATACAACATTAACCGAAATCCAGCCCGGACAAGTCCCAATTCACAAAGATTTCAAGAACAAAGGGACATAACTCTTGCAAATATAAGCGAAACGCAGAGAAATTTCACGGTGCACAACTACAGGGCACTGACCACATATCATGCAAATTTCATAATTGTCCATACAATATTAACCAAGATCCAGCCCGGATAAGTCCCAATTCATAGAAATTTCAGGAACCAAGCGCCATAATTCTTGAAAATATAAACGAAACTCGGGAAAAACTCTACGCTGCACAACTACGAGACACTGGCCACATTTCATGCAAGTTTCAATCCTGTCCATCAAATATTAACCGAGAAATTGCGCAGACAAGAAATTCGGACAGACGGACGGACGGACGGACACACGGACGGACGGACAGACGGACAAAGCAATCACTATATGCCCCCGGCATAATAAATGACAATCATATTCAACCAATGTTCTTGTGTCTGTATCATCTGGAATTATGAATTAGCTTCAAAAAACCTACTGGGCTCCAATACCCCTCGGCTATCAGTTATTGTCTACACCCAGCAAGCATGCGTTGTATAAGATCATGTATTTTTAGAACTTTGACAACTAGGTTAACAAAAATGTGATGTAGTAGGGTTGAATGCAGTTCTCTCATATGAGAAATACATAAGAAGTTCGGCCAGGTCAGCTTTACGCTGATAAAGAGCTTGTATCACTGACGTCCTTACTCTCCTTGTTCCCCCCGCTGATTCACATCGCCAAGTTCGCGCCTCTTGGCCGTAAGGGGGGCGCTTTATCTGGTTACCCAATCGCTGTGCCGTAATAGCTCGGCGATAACCAGATTCTTCATACTAACCACGATTGGCTAACTACCTCACGTGATCGAAATTACGTCATGCCTTCATGATAGTGAGTTCACGATGCTCACGTAATGTGAAAGCCATGCCAATATTTTGACAGGGACACGTACGCCCTCTTACCGCATCTCTCAAAGGAACTTTTCCCCGTCTTTATTACAGTCAACATTCAATTCAAAATCTGAAACAATTGAACGGTGTTTTTACGGTACCATTCTAGACAGCTTGATTTCCTTATATACTCATGACGATAAAGCGCGGTCTTATCAGTGGGATATTAACAACATTTACAGGGATTTATTCGTTAATTATTTGAAGGTATAGGTGAACAAATGTTTGCAATCAGTTGACGAACCTTACTAAACAATGGAGGAAGTTAT
Source organism: Hanleya hanleyi (assembly GCA_036873755.1). Lineage (NCBI taxonomy): Eukaryota > Metazoa > Mollusca > Polyplacophora > Lepidopleurida > Hanleyidae > Hanleya > Hanleya hanleyi. Next base: position 47,078 of record JAVTVY010027375.1, on the reverse strand, counting down.
CCAAAAATCTGTTTACTCTTAACTCAGAAATTAACGTAATTAGAGCTGTTTTGTTAACGACATATGAACGTTTGAAAAGGGAGACAACTCATATTGCCAAGACTCTTCCGTAAGAGGGATATTCATTGGTCATTGGTGGTTGGCCTGTGCAGAGCGCCCCCTTACGGCCAAGAGGAGCGAAATGTGCGGTGTGAATCAGCGGGGGAACAAGGAGAGTGGGGACGAAAGTGACACAAGTTGTTTATGAACATAGGTGAATCTATGGAGTAAGTATGGTAAGCCTAGGCCTAATTTGCTTAGGGTGAGGCCATAGCTTGTCCTAACTTCAGCACTATAATGAAGGGATGTGATATTGTACCTTGACCCTGGAAACCTTGTCAAAATAGGTGAAAACAAATATTTACATCAATCTTTGCTTGGAGCTGAGATTTTGAGGTTTTCTCCATTGTTTCCCGTTCAGCTTTGGAGTTGAGAGTTTGGTTGATGAGATCTTCCTTGGCTATCTGTAACTGTCTGGATATCGTGTCCAGCTCTTCCTTGGTGTGGTCATGTGACACCTTCTCCTGCATCAGTTCATTGTCCAGGGATGATATCTCTTTCTGCAACTCCATAATTCGGTCTTCTAGCTCCTACATCAACAATAGTTATGCCACTGTGAAATATTATGTCCTGTAGGTGTGTAGCTTACAATTTACAATCTAGATGAAGATGTTCTTTCTTACAGTACAACACAGTATACTTCAGAAACCTGACAAGTGAGGCAATAAAACCTCTCAATTCGATCACAAGAAGTGAAATTTTCCACCATAAAATCAGAGGGTGATCAAATTTACTGGAACTGGAAGTTGTCAAATTGGTCCAAAATCATGCCGATAATCAATCATTTCTTAGTTATTTTCGTGATTTCTAAAGATGATCAAATGTATTAGAATAACTGATTGAAAGTTTATTCATAGAGTTGGGAGTGATTATTATTATTATTAGATTCTAATAATCTGAATTATTAGAGGATTTACGTTTAACAACTTATTTTTCCATTGTTTTCTTTTATTTTGACTTCCATATGTAACATAGCAAAAGCAGTTGAATCCAAGACATTGATCAACAGATTTACTACCATATTCAAGTTGCACTAGACATGTTTATTACTGATACAATGGGAGAAACCGGAGAAATAGGATTGCTATGTGTCACCTGATTACCACGCTATGGTGAATTTCTTGTACATTCTGACAGCTTTAGTTATCAACCAAACTGTTTTCTCAGCTCCATTTATGAATTCCAAATGCAAACAACTGTAAATTCGTCAAAACCGGAGGTTGTTACACTACTTGGTTATTATGATCTAGCTTGGAAGATTTTGTAAATAATTTATGTCTGCATTATAGTAAAATCTTGATCAAGGCTAGCCAATTCATACATGTGTACTTTTTGAAAAAAACAAATGGGAAAATCTTGGTGTTACAACAATAAGGAATATCAGATGTGATATTCTGTGAAATGGGCTCCGCTCTATGCAATAAACTCTAAGGTATATGTTTGACAGAAGAGACAGACAAGATCCGATACATGTAGTATGAAGAAGGCAGTACCTGAGTGTCCTCCCCTGTCACACTGGTCATGGCCCCAACACTAACAGCTGTTTCCAGCTCCACATTCGTTTGCTCAAGTTTGTCCACCTTGTCCTGTAACTCCTTCAATAACAGAGAATCATACAAATTTCAATGGCAAATACTGAATATCCTAAAATACCACTGATTCCACAACCCAGTGAACCCATATGAGCACAGTCCGAGTCGTTTTGAGTAGTTCCCATTTGTTTTGGGTAGTTCTGCTTACATTATGTCGAGAGAGAAGCAGAAGTGCTACAGTGGAAATTTACATATGACAAATTTTCTGCTTTCCAAGATCTTGAATTTTGAATGGCGATTTTCAAGTTGTTCGAACCCTGTATTATAATACAGCTTTAACAAAGTTCCCGTTGTTTATAACATTAGTTCCAGATGACATGGCATCACCCATTGCAGTATATGCAGTTAGCGGAGAACAAACTTCTGCTTTAATGCCAGTAGCATTGTATTCCTTAGGAGAAGATAAAGATGTTTTACCTGTATTTTCTGGTTCATTTTCTCTTTATCTTCCTTCAAGTAGTCGTTCTCTGTCTCGAGGTCAACGACTTTGTCTTCAAGGACATCTACATCTGCACAGTAAACATAATCTGTATGGAGCCAGCCTCATTCTACAGCCTACACTGATTATTCACACATGAACTACATTAGTCATGCTGAATGTAGTTATATATCAACGCAGAGATTCATAGAAGTCGAAAATTTGAGTATTTTTTACTCAAATTAGTCTATTCAGTTTTCGGTGTTTTCTTCATATTGAGTATTTCTTCAAATTTACCACCATTCCTAATGAATTTATATTGTTTGATCGCATGAAATTATAGGCCTATTGAGTTTTCATCAAAACCTCGAAAAATTTAGTGAAATTTGAAGGTCTGAATTGAGTTTTCGAATGAATTTTACCCCTGATTACCGGTGGTAAAACAGGACTTCTATGAATCCCTGCAACGTTATAGTGATGTGTATCCTATTTCTTTTAATTATTCAGACAGCAAAACTTAACTTCAGGCATCTGTGGAGAGAGATTCTGTACACATTCTACCAATTATTAGAATGAACTAGAATGAAAGTAACTCCGAAAAGTGAAGTCATTCTGATATTCTATATTTCGGTAAAGGTATTTCGTCAGGAATATACAGGTATATTACACTAGCTAACTTTTCAGTTCTTGAGATAAATAACATATCCATGCCATAGTATTTAACCTCAGTTGAAATAAAGATGGATTTTTTTCTGCTTCTAAGTCTAAAAATGCTGTTCAAAAATTAGAAGAAATAGGGTAAACCCATATTTTATGAAAAAAGATCACGAAAACGCTCAATAAAGATATGCCCTTCAGCTATTAATACATAGATAGCCCAGCAAATAATACAACAAAATTAAATTAATCTTGACCACTATAGGAGATATTTCACATGAAGTAAACCAAAATTGTTACCAGCTGTGACAAGTGGTTCTGTCTGTTTGGTGGGCTTTTGAGGACTTTGGGGAAGGGCTCCAGTTTTCAGCATGGTCAGAGCATTGACCAGTGTTTGCTGGTCCTCTAATGCCTTGCCTGAAGATCTCAGTGCTCCATACAATTTAGATGAACCAGAATCTCTGTTAAACAACCAACACATGAAAGAAAAGTGAACTAAGTTCCATTCAATAACAGCAGCACTTATCTACAAAAGCTCATGAGAAATAAATGAGTGTCTCAAACAGCTACCCTTTTTTGATTTTCATTAGACTAACACAGATACTCTACCTCTTCAACAGCAGTTATGGAATCTCTGACATTTCATTAAAGATGCTGCTGCTTGCAGGATTTCATGAGAGAATTTAATACCGAGAGCAGTGCATTTATTTGTTTTGATAAAAATCCATTTTGAAGTCAAGGGCAAACTAACCTGTCCTTCTCTTTAGGTGATCTACCATTGGTTTCCTTAAATTTCTTCTCCCATGCAGAGACTGCAGCTTGATGTTCATCGTGAACCCCTTGAAGGGTGGATAACTCTGTTTGGCCTTTCTCCAGTCTGGTGCTTACCTCTTCCCCTGCAGGTTTGACCTGGGTATGGACTTCCTGAGTCTGGCAAACAGGAAATGTTCAAATGTACATGTACTCTATGAAGAAGGGTGAGCGAATGAGTAGCATTTAACATAGCTTTAAAAAATTTTTTTAGTCAGATTACGATGTAACAGAGTGGGCCCAATTCGACTCGTTTATAGTGCTGACCCACTGAAGCACCAAAACAAAAACAGACATGATACTCCACTCAGTCACAGTAGCCAAACACTGAGCCAGCCAGTCTTTGATCCATCCTCCATTGACCAGGATTGATCCCAGGACGTCTCGATTGCAACGCAGATGTTCTAGCCATTAGGCCACTGAAGTTCTTGGGTAGAATCAGAACAAATCCTATCTATTCAATATGTCTTAGAAGTATCCTGTTCTTAGTATAGTCAATATACAGCAGATACCTTCTCGGGGTACAGAATGAAGCCGGGATTGAAAATTGACCTATTAAATGACTTCCTTGAGGCACATTCTAGAAGTTGGAAACTAGTCACCGAACGAACTAATTATATAAAACAATTCTTTGTTCATAAACAAATGATTCCTTGGTGATATTTCAAATTTTCATCACTCCATATAATCATTCCGTGAAAATCCAAAATGAATGTCACACTGATCAATCTCACAATCCTTCTATATCAATTACTCAAGTTATTAATAGTCTAAAATAGTAAAATCACCAAAAGCCATATAACATGGCCGTTAGGTAAGGCTTTATTTAGACTAACTGGGATTTTCGAGAACACTCCATACAAAGAATTGGATATTAAAATCCACAATGAAGTCCGGCAATCTAATCAGCACATCGATTAACACATTTATCAATGGCCCAAATGAACTGAACCACATGAAGTATTGGCAGTTCAAGGCAATATCCTTAAAAACACTTCTGATGAAGGGACCTAGATATAGAGAGTTGACCCAATTAATGACATGAAGTATGGCAATTCCTCTAATGAATTGATTACCCTATTGAAGACCGATCGCCTATGATACTTGGAGAAAAATTTGATTGGAAGTTGTAAAAATTCAATCACCACAGATTTTTAGTGGATCCTGTTTGTAATAAAAATGTCATCACACACACATGTTGACCAGGCATTCATAGTCATCGAATTTTACTTCCGTAACATTTTCGCAAACACTCAATTTTCGAAGCATTGTTGTTGTTATCAACTATGTCAAAACTAATCGTCACAGAGCTAAAAATGAACTACGGGTTTGTTGTGTCTCGGCAAGCATCGATCAGACCTCTGCATCCCATATCGGCTTTAAAACTATTGATTGTAATAAATCGATCACCCCCATTTTACCACTTCAAATTTATTGAAGAAATTACTGTACACATACCTGTGTGACGATGATATGAAGTAGGTTATTCATTTGCTGTTCCTCAGTCCTGACCTGAGCTTGACCCTTGACCTGTTGTTTAAGCAGCTTCTTTAGGTCCTTCTGCATTTCCTTCTTTTCATTCTTCATTACTTCCAACTCCTACAAAATATATTGAACCCACAAATGAATTTACAATGAACCTGTTAATACTGACACCTGGGTAAAAGGACCAACCTCTAAATACTGACACTATCCATTGTCCCAGTACTTGAATTTAAAGTATTTTGAACCATGATAAACCAGAACTCTGTTAAAACCAACACTATAATCTGGTCCCAAGCAGGGTCGGTTCTCACATGTTCCACTGTATATCCTAAATCATGTTTTATTCCATCTGTTATTCATGTTTCATCTCCCCTAATGGTACAGAATCTCATCCAATATTTTAACAAAACAATGTAGCATTTCAATTAGAAAAATAAATGATCAATCTTTGAAAATAATCTTTTGATGTTATTTTCTCACCTGTTCTCTTTCTATAACTTGTGTACTTAGAGCAGCTATTTTTCTGTCCTTCTGTAAAATAAAAACATGTGATCTGAGAATAGCAGTTCAACACCAGAACAGGTTATCAACCTCCTCAAATTTGGCACAGAGTCAAACCAATCAAAACCTGTATAGAAGATACAACTAAAGCTAGCAAGTTCCAAGAAATATCAGAAATCAGGCGACATCTACATTGTTTCCATTTATAAACAACACAGAACACAAGTATAGATTAATAAAATATATTTATTTGGCCAACAATTGGGTCAGACTAGGCTGCCAGTTGGTGTCGTGCTCTCGCTGTGTGGTGGCTTGGGCCGTGAATGGGGTTTCGCCCGAGTGGCTTTTGCCCGAGTGGCTTTTCCCGTGTGAATGGGTGTGCCCGAATGGCTTTCGCCCGAATGGCATGTGAATGGGTGTGCCCGAATGGCTTCCGCCCGAATGGCTTATACCCGTGAATGGCTGCGCCGTGTGAATTGCTCACCGTGAATGGCTGGCCAAGTGAAATGAATTGCTCATTGTGAATGGCTAACCATGTGAATGGCTGCCGTGAATGCTGTGTGAATGGCTGTCGTGTGAATGGATAGAGTGTGAATGCAGATAGTTGCTGTGTGAATGGATATCCCTGCGAATGGTGGATCATATACTGAGTTAACATACTTTATACAGTGATATGAAGGTGTGTGAACCAACATAAGCATTACATACCAATTATTTAATGAGCTTGCTCCCAATACGATATTACTATGCACTCGATAGCCTTATGAAACATCTTTGGGGACATACAGTTATGCTGTGTTGTGTGAATTACTCACTGTGAATGGCTGCACAATGTGAATTGCTCATCGTGAATGGCTAACCATGTGAATGCTGTTGTGAATGCTGTGTGAATGGCTGTCGTGTGAATGGATAGCGTGTGAATCAGATAGTTGCTGTGTGAATGAATATCCCTATGAATGGTGTATCAGATACCAGTTAACATACTTTATACAGTGATATGAAGGTGTGTGAACATCTCTAATTGAAAACTCCCAATTGTCAAGGTATCTTGTAAGGCCTAATGAATTAAAGGGTGTGAGAGGTGGGCCGTCCGGCTTGCTGCCATGGATGTTCACCGACACGTGACCATGATATCAATATTCATACTACAGGTTTCACGTTGGTAATAATACATGTGACAGGGCCTACTGAGCTGGACAGGCTCAGAGGTGTCTGTGAGTTTATAAACTGGTCCTAACATATTAGGACCCCAAATAATGGATTGGCATGTACATCCAGCCCGATATTTTGGAGTGAGAGAATGCACATCATGTGATTGAATTACATGTATTACATCATTTACTGTATCTCACTTAAGTGATTGAACGATAGATTTGCAAATTATTCAATGAAGAACTTCAAACAAGATATCATATAAACCAGACTCACACACACACACGTCTATTACCTCAAGATCCATAGGCAGTGGGGCTGCGGTGACCACACTATCAGAGACATCTCTTCCCTGCAGTTTAAGAGCCTCAATCTCTGCTTTCAGTAGCCCAACCTCCTGTTTCGACTGGCTATGGTCCGAATTCAAATCAGTTATCTCCCCTTGAAGGGTGGCATTGTCAGCTGTCAAAGTGGCAATTTCTGCTTTGAGAATATCCAACTGTCTTTGACACTCTTCTAAATCGCTGACAACTTTATCATCTGGAACTTTCACCTTGGTGGGAGAAGACAAATTTGAATTTCTGATAAGCATTGTGTGTCCTCTCTAATTAAATTAGCTCCCATTTGAGTAAAATCCCTAAGGGCTGAAAAAAGTACATGGGGGGGACAGAAGGCACTTTATTTTTGCCCCCACCATCCATGTAATTAAATACAATTTTACCCCCACCACCCATATTATTGAATATAATATGTAACCCACATAAAGGCCATTATGTTTATCCATCAGGCAACCACCCATGTAATTATACAACTCTTTTACCCCACGACCCATACGTAAATATATAAAGTGCCTTCTGTCCCCCCATGTACTTTTTTCTGGAACAGCCCTAACTTAGATTATTCCTTTATCCTCAAATCTATAAACATTTGGTATATTTACTTGAGGGTAATTAAGCTTTTTATCTACTCTGAGTTTCTCCTCAATGAAAAGTGTATGATTCGAAGTTTTGATGGTACCATAGTATGCCAGAATGTGGGGCTTGCACAATAATATGCAGAGAATCAACAGCCCTGATTTTCACTTTGGTTTTATCGTTTCACACCTTTCTGAACCAGCTAACAAATCAATATCCAGAATGGGTACTTCCTGTACATCCAGCACCTCTATTGTGCATGTCTCCAATATCTCAATACTGTATTCATTATGTATATTACCTCCACAGTTGTAACCACAGGTTCTGTTAGAGAGATGGCAGTCTGTGGTATCTCCTTGACGATAGGTACCGCCCCACTCTGTAACTGCTGCAGGGTTTCCTTCTTCCTGTCCAGGGACTCCACCATGGTTTCTACCTCTTCTTTCTGAGTGTACATCTCTTTGACAGAGTCCGATCTAATGGGGGAATATTTCACAATGTATGACTTTCATTATTTGACATTTGTCATACATACTGGCGCCCCAAACAGGAATAGAAGCCTCCCCCCCCCCCTCCCCACCCTTCTCCTCCAGCAGACCTCAATATGCCTCAGCAAAGATTTTCTGGTACAATACTAGCACAGCCTTTACCATGTCACCTGCTGAATGCTGTGGCCTATTTTGAGTGCTGCTACAGCATAATTGGTTCTAATCAGAGAAAGTCAGAGTTTCATCAAATGGTTTTGTGTTAAAGATAAGCAATCTTGAGATGCTTACCCAACGGTGTAAATAGATGCACAATTTATTCAATTCAATATACATACTTGTCGTCCTCAGTTGGTGATCGGCCATGTTTCTTTTTGAATTGCTTCTCCCATTTCGTTATGTCTTTTTCAACATTTAATTTTTCTTCCTTCATCATCTTCAAATCTGCATCAGTTTTGATCAGGTTTTCCTGCAATAATAATTCAGTCAAAATTCATTTCAAATGTTTATAATCTATCAAACGGACATACCCGTACTAAACTTGTAACAGGCACAAAAAAACTTAACATGTGAACTTCTGGATTGTAGCACGTTAATGTGATAATAAACTTATAGCCAATATAATAGTGTACCTGTGTAATCTTTTTAGTGTCTTCTGTAGAAAGGGCATCAACAGTTGCCACAGCTGATAGAACTTCATACTGGTCCTTCAATGTGTGGTATGCAGCCTTCAGGCGTGCCATCTCAGCGAGCTGATCATGGGTGACCTCATATTTGGTCTTCCACTCTGTAGCAACCTGTTGAATAATCAGACAAGTTGAAGGAAGGAAAACACAACAATTCTAATACATAACAACAATCAATACAAGGGAGATAACCAAACATAGTCACAATCAAGGGAGATAACTATATGTATTGACCACTTAGTTTGCGAAATGTTCAACTGTGGCTGATCTTGACTTTCTGTTTATTGAATGCCAATTAAAAAAACTGCACTTGGCTTTTTTTAAGATCTGGCAATGGGAAGCCAGTCTAACAGCATGATGAGGTTAAAAGGGAGACAGCACCATCTTGGGGTGAGGCTTTGTCAGTTAACGTGGTCTAATGGGGTGGAACCAAGAGAGCAATGCTGTTGGATTCAAACGTTTGAGTGGAAAAATATTTCTGAAAATATAGCTCTTACCTTTTGGCTCTGGTTGAGGTCTGCTTGCATTTTTTCTTTCTCTATTTTATTATCTTGTCTGATGAGCACAAACATCTCTCGCTCTTCTACCATCTGTTTTCTTTCCTCCTCCATCTTCTTTCTCTCTCCCAAAATTTTCTTTCGTTCAATTTCAATCTGATCTCTCTCATCGTCGCCCATGGCTACCATAAGCACACCTCCTCCTGACACAGTCTGCTCAGGACTGGACTCGACATACTCCTCCCTCTGTTGTGTTACTGTCCTTCCATCTGTCCCTGAAACATGTGCTGCTGTTAGCAGAACGCCACCTCCGACCTTTCTATCTCTCAACTGCAGCTGAAGATTCCTTACTTCAGACTTCTCTGTTTCTAACTGTTCTGCTAAAATCTATGAATGGAAATACAACAATTTTTTTTGTAACAGACTGCTTTCCCCCAAATTTAGTGGGTGATAAAATTCATTGTGAATGCTGATTAAATGTTGCTAGATTGGTCGAATACACCATGCAGCATGCCTCCAATCATCCTTGCAAACCAGTGTATCACTTCTTCCGACACTGTTGAGAGATGAGATGAAATATACGATAATGTATATTAGAGGCAAAGGCTTGAGAACTCATTGAATGACATTCGATTCCCTAAGAAGTCAAGGTATAATTGTGAAGATGCCCAAATTACCCTGTGGTACAAACTTTCCGCCAGCCTGTCATGGTGGTTCACTTGAAGGATTACATATCATTGATGGAAGGGTTAATTGTTGAGTTTCAGTAAAGTTATGTCCACGAATACAAGAATGACCACAATATAAGATTTATCATACCTTGTTTTCTTCTTCAAGTTTAGTTATATCTTTCTTGTATAGGATGGCGGTGTCAGTTCTTTCCTTTTCTATTTCCACAGTTTTCTCTCTCTCAACTATATAAAAGGAAATGAGATATAAGCATGAACATTTTTTGTTATGTATTTAATATTCACTTTGGTCATGTCCAGTCTTGGACTTTAGAAAAAGAACTCCAGCAGCTCGTTTCATAGTAGAGCCCGAATGAGAAGACAGGAATTAATGCATGCAAAGCTAGAATAAGAGATGTTTAATAGGTCATGCATTTTCATGTTGGGTCCTTCAGGGCAAATGTGAACAGAGGAATGTTTTCTAATTCTAGCTCAGATTTCACACCAATTGATTTGTTATTACATGTATAATTCAAGAAATAGGAAATAAGACTTACTAGTTACATTAGTGGCTTTTGTCTCGTCAAGTCTGTGTGTCAGTTCTCGGATTTCCTCATTCTAGATGTACAAGAAATCGTGAAATAAGACAGTAAGACATAAATATATCCCAATTTTCGACTATCCTAATGTAACTAGATCTGGTTGATTGCACAAAAAGCAACATCGAATGACCGGCATGCACACTCCAGCAAATCAGATTTATAAGTGGTATTTCATTTTCAATGAGGACTGTCACTCAAAACGTTCAAGAGTTGGAGGTACACCTGAAATTTGATCATAAGCTACATCCCTGGAGAAGAGTTAAAGCACAAACATATCCACTTCCAATGATTATCAATGATTGCCCCATCTTCGGACCAAAGTGATCTGGGCCACAAAAGCAACAGGGTGAGGTATTATATATCCACAGTTTGGTACCAATCCATAACCTGGAGTACACTGGTAGATATCAAATCTCACCTTTTCATTTTCTAGCCTCTCAATCTCCACTTTGTTCTTAATCATCAAATGTTTCTTATCTCGTAACAGCTGGTTATTCCGGTCCACCAGGCTCTACAAACAAACACACAAGCATTAGGGATATTTATTATACATGTGATGGAAAAGATTATCAGTGGCTACAAAATGAAGTTGACAGCGAGTTCATTTAAGTGATTTGTTACATTATGTATCAGGATTGTTCCGAACTGCCAAATTCCTTTATAATTAAACAGTTTACCCTGAAAGAAAATGTAAAGTGATTCTTGTGCTTATCAATAACTTGCCAACATTGATGGGTACCGTCAGACATTTCAAGCCAGGTGTAGAGAGCAATCATCCACAGTCTGTCCATTGCCTTTCATTTTTAACATCGTATTCAACAAATTTTCAGTCATATTATGATGACCACGTCATATTATCCCGACACCTGAGCAACCAGTCCATTATATAGCCTCTTCCAGCTGAGTGCCAAAGAGAGGAAGCTACAAGTTCAATTTTTTAAGTCTTTGGTGAGATTTGGCCCGGGATCAAATCTGTGACCTGCCACCTGCAATGCGAGCATTGTATAACAAGACCGCCAAAGTCAGGTAGTACTACCTAGAACTAGATAATTATACATGTTATTCATTGTCTCGTGAAATAATGAAGCAGACAATGGCAAAAGTTATCCCTGAAATTGGTTTATCCAAAGAAAGATTCCAATGAAATAGTCAAGCCAAGGAAAAGTGGTTACACTTACTGCTAACATATCGTTCCAATAACCCTCTTTCTGTTGTAGCTCTAGTCTGTGTACCTCTATCACCTGACGGAATGTTTTTACCTTTCCTGAATACTCCGTTCTCAGCAGGAGCACAAACGAGTTAAACTGAGCCTAGAAAATGAAGAAATTAATATAAATTATAACAGAATGGTCATTTTTCCACCCACAAAATGTTAGAGTGATAAACTTTTATTTAGGAACAGAAAATACTAGAAAATTTGCATGTCATCCATCTAATTTTTTCTAATTTAGAGGGTGACCTGATCAAAAATTGGAATGACTGAATGATCAAAGAGTGATTGAATTAAATGGTGATCAACTCTATCTTCTTTATTATTCTATCAGCAATTCAGCAAATTTACCATTTCTATGTACGGCATGCATCAAAGTCCTAAGGCACATTAAAGATGATCCAGAAATGTTACACAAATATAGGTCATCTAGTGAGCAGTGAGTGGACTAATTATACAAATATGTCATCTAGGGAGCAGTGTACTGACTTATTATACAAATATGTCATCTAGAAAGCAATGTGCTGACTTATTATAAAAATATGTCATCTAGAGAGCAATGTGCTGACTTATTATACAAATATGTCATCTAGGGGGCAGTGTGCTGACTTATTATACAAATATGTCATCTAGGGGGCAGTGTGCTGACTTATTATACAAATATGTCATCTAGGGGGCAGTGTGCTGACTTATTATACAAATATGTCATCTAGGGGGCAGTGTGCTGACTTATTATACAAATATGTCATCTAGAAAGCAATGTGCTGACTTATTATACAAATATGTCATCTAGGAGGCAATGTGCTGACTTATTATACAAATATGTCATCTAGGGGGCAGTGTGCTGACTTATTATATAAATATGTCATCTAGGGGGCAATGTGCTGACTTATATTATACAAATATGTCATCTACAGGGCAGTGTACTGACTTATTATACAAATATGTTATCTAGAGAGCAATGTGCTAACTTATTATACAAATATGTCATCTAGGGGGCAGTGTGCCAACTCATTGTACAAATATGTCATCTAGGGGGCAGTGTGCTGACTTATTATACAAATGGGGTTTATGGGGCACTCTGCCGAATTATTATTATACAAATAGGTCATCTAGGGGGCAGTGTGCTGACTAAACCAGTCCGATCACCTTCAGTGGCCATCACATGGATGAATTCACACAAAAGATATACCCTCCCAGTCCCCATTGACCTGATCACAGAAAGTACAAACCTGTGTCTATACCCTCCCAGTCCCCATTGACCCGATCACAGAAAGTACAAACCTGTGTCTATACCCTCCCAGTCCCCATTGACCTGATCACAGAAAGTACAAACCTGTGTCTATACCCTCCCAGTCCCCATTGATCTGATCACAGAAAGTACAAACCTGTGTCTATACCCTCCCAGTCCCCATTGACCTGATCACAGAAAGTACAAACCTGTGTCTATACCCTCCCAGTCCCCATTGACCTTATCACAAAGAGTACAAACCTGTGTTTATACCCTCCCAGTCCCCATTGACCTGATCACAAACAGTACAAACCTGTGTCTATACCCTCCCAGTCCCCATTGACCTGATCACAGAAAGAACAAAGCTGTGTCTATACCCTCCCAGTCCCCATTGACCTTATCACAAACAGTACAAACCTGTGTTTCGTCCTCAATTAGATGATAATTGGCCTCAATATCGCGCACAATTCTCACATGGTTAGTCTTCATATTCGTCATGTCATCCATCATACGGGCTATACAGTCCCAGGCATATGTATACGGGACATAGGCATTCTGTTCTTTACCATTGCTACTCTTCACAACAGACTTGTCAGATTTCACACTCTCATTATCTGAAGGAATCAAAATATAATATTTAAAAGTATCTCTCACTGTATCAGTGGTTGTAAGCAGGGATAGTACAATGAAGAGACTGGTGATCGGCATAAGATCAAAGGTTCAAAGGTGCGAATCGCCAGGAGGTTCCTTGCGGATCACGTGATCTCGAAGCGGAAGAATCGAGAGAAAATTTCTTCCGATTGATCCCATTTCATTTTTTCTCCAATTTGACTGAATATACTTCTTGCAATACCTGGACTATTTTGTGGAGAACGTTGGCAGCCACAGCTGACTACGACACGCAATATGCCATTTCTCCTGGAGCGAATCGCCTCGCCGGGCGAGCTTAGCCGTACACCTGGCCGAAATTGTTACCGCAGATGTTGTTTTAGCAGGCATCAGCTAATTAACAAGTGTCTGGTTACTATCAATGCTTATCTAGACGCGAGGAACATGCCTTAAAAGACATTAAGCTGATCACCAGTCCCTTCATTTTATGATCTCTGTTTTAATGTAGTAGGCATACTTAGCATTCAGTATATCTGTATATCAATAGTGCTGAAACGGACACAGATATTGTAATGAGGTACCCGCCGATAGTATTCAAGCACCCATTGACAACAACAAAATGTGCACCAAGTTCATTCATGATCGGCAAAAAATTTGCTGTTAGTTTTGATAATGGGATTGATTTCACAGCAAGTATCGTTAGTCCATATTGTTTTCGTCTTTATCCCACTTCAAATACTTTTGTTCTACTGTAACTTAATTAACCAGTAAGTTGTAGTCGGCGACTTCTCACTTCCTAGTCCAGTGTCCTACTGACTGAGTTAAAGGGAAATTCCCAGTAGCTGCACACTAGTAAAGGCAATGGTGAACCCATTTCCTACCACAAGTATACTATAAGCTGGTTATCTGAACTATAACTGACCTCCATCCTGACTGTTCTTCTCATTCTTTGCAGCTTTGGTCAAACTGACAACACTTCCTGGTCAAAATAATAAGGTAAGTATAACTATGTGTAGCTGTTGATCTATATTACAAAACCATGGTAAGGTCTCTAAGAATTCAACCCTTGAACCCCTTTGAAACCAGAAGTAGATATTGCTTGCGCAGAAATGGGGGCCAAAATCACCTGGGATGGTCTGAATATCCAGCAAATTTTTGGTTGGAATTTCTTAATTAGAATCACAGCGAAATAGTTTGTTTTATTAATGTCAAGAGCATACTCGTGATAGACTGCATGAATCACAATGAAAAAAGAAGATTAGACAATTACAGCTGGGAATGTGAACAATAGTTTACAGTATAGCTTCTATTGCTTCACTTTCTCTGATTGAACCTTGAATAGAATAAGATAACCCTGACATTTTATTCACATGGGTTTGTACTTACCATCTTTTCTCCCTGTACTCCCAGCTGACACAGCATCTGTATCACTAGTCACAGACCAAGCTTCTACAATCATTCAATCAGAATTTCTCATGCATATACCATGACAGGAAGTTTTCAAGATGAAATCCAAAGTGTTTGATCTTATATTTCACACTCTCCATAGCATGAATAATGATTGGAATATCGGCAGGTCTACCACTCTTGGTTTTCTTCCGAGTATTTTATCAGCTAGTATCTTTTGAACAGTTGAAATGCCAAACCCTGGTCAGCTCAGATTTGAGAATCACTCATCATTTCTGTTTTATGAATTCATGTCAGACCACAAAAAAAAATAAAAATAATAAATAAATAAATAAAATTGAAGTACAAGCACAGCTCCCCAACCCCCAAAATTATCTAACTGCTAATAGGTTGTCTACTACAGAATAGGGATAACTTCATACAGTGGAACCCACTTAATTACACACTGCTTAACTGAATATTCTGTTTATTTAATCAAGTTGGTTGTGAAATGAAAAATCATCACTGCACCAATTCCTTGGTCTGTTAAAGAGGTAGTGTGGATAAATGCATACAATTTTTCTGGATTTAGGACATGCAATGAAGAGCACAATTCATTTTTTTTAAATAGGAAGGCCAGATGAAACCGTTACCCTTAAATGAAGCCACAGAGCGAAGTGAAGCCAAACTGCCAGTTGATGTCTCCCCACCATTCACGGGTTCCACTACATTCTTCCCTTTAGCAGACAGAGTTATCTTCCCTGCTGGAATTGTCGGAGAAGAAGTAGGTCCAGAGACAGGAGGTTGTTTTTTCCCATCAGTCTTCTCTTTTTCTAAAGACTTCCCTCTCCAAGCCGGTTTTGTTGCTACTGGGTTACCTCCCTTGCTCCTGTCAGTTGAAGTGTTTCGCTTCTTGTCTTCTCTTTCTGTACCCTTGGTTTTGCCATTTGAAGCTTTTCCAGCATTTGATTCTTGGAAATTTTGATCCTGTCCAAAGGAAAAGTACTAATATTAGTACATAGATAGAACTTCAGAAGCATAAGAAACAGTAATGTCCAACTCTCAATTTGATTAATGTGTGTACTTACAACACACAGTGTTTTAAATCTCATCTGAAGAACAGGACAGACTGGTCTTCATTGCATTTCATTTACCTCCATCACTCATGACTACAAGACTGAAGTGAAGCAGTGAATTGTATGGGAAGCAAAGTTTTTTCAATCTTTTCAGGGCCATATTCAGGGATTTTGGAGATGGATGTTCCCATGTTTTTTGTAGTTCTGTGGTGTGTTTTTTTTTATTTTTTATAAAAAGTTATTGATAAAAGGAAATGTGTGCAGATCAGATGTTCATATGTGAAACCTGTGTAAACCAACCATGATTGGACTAGATTATAGTGTCGGTTTTTACAGGGTTCTGGTTTATGGAGGTTCAAAATTACCTCAAATTTTAGTATTGGGACCCAAGATAATGTTGGTATTTAGTGGTTGGTCAGTTTATACAGGTGTCAGTATTCACAGGTTTCACTGTACATGTAAATACGGTTGACCATTCTCCCTCACCGACTCAGTGTTGTCTGTGACATTGTCTTTGGTAGCTTCTCTCACAGAAACTTGACTTCCTCCCTGTTCACTCTCTTCTGGTTGCTTTCTTTCCAGGACCACATCGTCTTTAGCTGTACAAATACAACAACAGCCATGCTTTTCTTACAAGTGTATCAGGTACTGTAGTTAGTATAAGAACATACCTCCAGTCTGTCTTAATGTTTTAGCATTATACCGAAATGGTGTTGAATTTCCGATAAACAGTGAATGCCTGCACATCTGTGTTCTGTTAAACGTTTTCCGCCGGCAGGAGTAACTGCCAGCAGAAACTGTGTCAGTTACGTCACATGGAACCAGAACAATGTCACTGCCCATAGAACTTCTCCTTCTTACACAAATATGGTAGTGTGCTACACAGCCACTCTTTGGTATGTAAACACATCCCATCAAAATTAGCACATCGAATGGACTACATGTATTTCATGGCCGGAGCATTTATAGAGGGCGAATTCCTAAAGACAAATCTCACTGAGAAGACTAAATCCGTTGATTAGATAAAGGCAGATGTTCAAATTTGATCATACC
Source organism: Hanleya hanleyi (assembly GCA_036873755.1). Lineage (NCBI taxonomy): Eukaryota > Metazoa > Mollusca > Polyplacophora > Lepidopleurida > Hanleyidae > Hanleya > Hanleya hanleyi. The sequence continues at coordinate 29,947 of JAVTVY010027375.1, read as the reverse complement.
TGCAGTCAATGACCACGGTCACACACCTAAACTTAGCTCAAGAGTGCAAAAAAGCATAACCTGTAGAAATGTGATATTACACTCCTTAAAATCATTTTTCGAATCTTAGGAGTGAGATTCACAGCACTTAGAACTGCTATGTTCAAAAGAGAAAGACTGTACCTGTTGGGATGAGTGGAGAGGGGGTGGACTTCTTCCCTTTCTTCTTTCCACGTATTAAAGAAGCCATCTTCACGAAGATAGATCTATTTAATCACACCAGCACCTGTCATTCAAAATATACAATAATAAACTTATGATGGAAATGCAGTTAAAAGATAATTAACAAATAATTTGAAAATCTTTGTGTGGAAAACAGAGCTCAATGAGCTTGGAGCCTCACAGCCATTGGGTTTCAGATACATGTACAAATTTGTTATCTGTGGTGACAGTATAGCTGAACTGTATTATATACACTAGTAGTTCAGCTCCTTTTATTAACATAGGGAGATTGCGTGCCCTTTCTATACTACTCAATCGCGCACCGCGCATGCGTAGTCGACCCATTCTACTGTAGGGTCGCGCATGCGCAGTCGACCCATTCTACTGTAGGGTGCAAGCCTGGCCCATGGAATCTCAGGTAGTGAAAACGCCAGGTCTCTCACCCCACCCTATCCCGTGCCACACCTATGCGACCTGCTGCGCAGTGAGTAAAGCGGAGGAGGAGGAGTAGGACACGCCATGGATTATACTAGGGAGATAACCAGATAACCTAGCCATAGGGGACCTAAAACGTAACAGTAAGGGAGTCACATAAGTCCAGTATTCTAAAGCGATATTAATCGGTATGGTTAGATATTCTGTATCAGTAATTTATATTCTTTAATAGGGTAAGTTCCTGAAGTATTTGCGACCCTAAGTCAATTCGAAAATGCTCACTTTTCAACAGGTCAAGTGATCTTGTTCCCTAGGAAATCGAAAACATCCCATTTGCATAGGCCTACTATCTCTGGCTGGGAAGTCCACTGTGAGCGAGAACAAAAGAACAGTTTTAATCATGTTAATTTTCCTTCCGTCCGTTGACAAAATTATATACATGGACTTTCCGAATGTGCTGGGTCAGCACCGCTTCCTGTTGGGTTTTTGCTCCTATCTCCGGAACCCAATTGAACCCAATATGATAATCTACAAAGTCACAGTATTTGCAGGGCTCCCTGAGCAGTGAATCATGGGTAAATTCGAAATGGTCGCCATGTTGGATACCAGAATTTGTTTGTCCCAATTCTTCAAAATATTGTGCTTTTTTTGCATGAAAAAGTGGGTAAAACCTATTTTATTTCATATCAGATTATTATTTACTAATTTATCATGCAGTTTTTGCAAAGAAAACACAACTAATCATCCAAAAAATGCACATCACGGTGACATCATCATAATGGCCATCTTAGACTATTTTTACATTTTCTAGTAGAGCTAGACTCAAAGCTATAGTTTGGAAAAGTTTCAGCCCTCTAGCCTTGGAGATGGCGAAAGCGGGGCACTTTCCACCTCCTATATATATATTCCAGTCATATCACAACGTTTGGGTCCTATTCCTTTTCACGCCCGGAAACTCCATGGGTAGGGTCCAATTCCTTTTACACCCGGGAACCCCATGGGAGGGTTACCTCGAACAAAAAATATTTTAATTTGGGCCTCAATGAGGCAGAAGGGAGAAAATCAAAGATCTGGTGGAATGTTCAGCTTTTTATAACACCCACATTCTATTTCTAAAGAATTACAACACCTCAGAAGTAAGCAAGAAAGTGTTCTTGTGACTTCTATTATGTACACCAAACAAGTAACTAGAAACTGAGAAAGCATCTTTCAGAAGTCCGTATGTGCCATTGACATGAGAGGGCCGGGGCACGCTTGTTGCAAATTCTTCGTGTATTAAGACAAGTAGTGCCAGTTGCTGAAAGAGACACATAGAATTGAAGAGGTTGCAAACAGAGAAAGATGTTTGGTCATTTTCTGAAAGTCAATTTCTATTCCAAAATTCAAACAATGCAGTTATCTCTAAGAATTAGCAATAATCAGCAGAGGGTGAGAGGGTCCCCGACGGATTTGGAGGGAGGAGTTTTAACATAAAAAGAAATAATATGAATGCAGTTTTTAGCTTGATTTTCAACTTTTATAATCAGATAATCGTCCAACAACGCAAATGCAAATTCCAAACACCCACATGACCCTCCAGTGCGAAATCACCGCTCCATGAAACAAAATTTTAATATACCCAAAAGGGCTTCTGAGCGCCGGCAATTTAACACCCACATATCTGGTCTCATTATAATGAAACAGTCGCCCAGAGGTCTGTATCAATGATTGTTCTAGTGAGTGAGTGAGTAGGATTTAACGTCGCTTTCAACACTATTTCAGTCATATCATGATGTTGGTTCTTATTTCTTTTCACACCCGGAAACCACACGGGTAGGGTCCCATTCCTGTTAACACCCGAGACCCCACGGGTGGGGTCCTATTCCTTTTCACACCCGGGATCCCCATGGGTGCCCTAGTTAGTCGCCTGTTACAACAAGCTCTCTGAGGAGCTGAGATCTATTCTTACCATGTCCTGGAGAGTGAGCACAACGACACCCCAGGTCAATCCACGGAAGCCTCACGGGCCAGTTCTAACTCTGGCTGTTCTAACTCTAACTGGTTGTTCTAACTCTATCAAACACACACAAACAAATAAATATGTTAGCTTCCACTAAAACTGGGGGTACAGAGCCCCTCCTCGCCCCACTGTAGTGCCCCTGCCCTCCTCCCCCGATGTAGCCCCCTACCCCCTCCCTCTTGCTGTAGCCCCCCCCCCGCATTTCACGGGTTCTGCCGACCGTGACTAAGAAGATAATCATCATATCAGCTGATCACTGGGGATCGCACTAGGCGGCGCTAGTGCTCCAACAGGTAAAGAAGATGTGGCCTCATAAATCAAACAATTATAACGTCGTTACATTAGGACGCTGCCTTTGTGACATCAAGAAAAACGACATGCGCATGTGTCATTCACCGCTTGGTACACGTATCCACCAGTCGTCAGTTCAAGCTAGCGAACCCCATTGTGATAGTAATGGAATCATTCTATTAAAACAATGTTTCAAAAACAGGGCTCAACATTAAGTTTATCCAGTAGTTGCCCAGGGACAACCACTTTTGATATTCTGGTTGTTCCAAAAATAAACCACTTGTCTCAAATTCCTTTTATCATTTCAGCCTTAAATTTACATTTCATATACTATGGTAATTCCTCTAATAATTGTGAAATTTCCAATAAAAAAACGGGGTAATCAAATAATCAGAAAGTTGGCAAATGATCTCAAATCATGTAAATAATCATTCTTTCTCAGCTATTTTAATGATTTCAGAGGCCCTGCAGGGCGATCAAAGTTATTAAAAACTGATTGAAATTTGTCCTTAAAATTGAAAGGGATATTGGGTGATTGAATTCTAATAAAAACTTTCCACATTTTTTTTTTTATTAGAAGCCATTTTCTATCTAAAACCACTTTTAATAGAAATGTGAAAGAGCACTAACGAGAACGAGAAAGAAAATTGAAACTGATCATACCTTGTTTTTAATCTTGTTTCAGAAAAAGAATACATGGAATGGTTTCATTTCATTTCTCACTTTATAAAACAATGTCCAAAGGATAATAGATTTTGTCAAAGAAACTATATCAAATGATCTGCATAACATATATTTTGTAACAAAAAGGAAAGAGCCATATCCACGCAACACACTGGCCCCTAGCTGGCTAGCTTGTCATATATAAGGGGGGATAATAAATTCTGAAATGCCCCATTTATCAAGTTGGGTCACCTAATGTACGTCTCTTTTCAAGATGATGGAAGAGAAAAAACAATAACATTGATCTTTTGCACATCCTATCTTGAAGTGAATAGCTGCCAATCCTTGGTAAAACTAATCAAACATGGATTCCATGGTTCAATTAAGTATAGTGAGCCCGAGAAACTAGAGGATATGATTTTCATTATTTTAAGGTACTTTTCCCTTGGCAACAGCATCACTGAGGTTGGTTGTCCCAAGCAAATTTCACTTGCCCGGAACAAGACAAAGACTGTTAATTTTGAGCACCAGGCTCTATCTTTACGTTGAAGAAATTATATACCACATTATGGTGTTTCAAGAATGATACAAGACCTGAGAAGTTGAATTCATGAAAAACAAAAGACCAGATGGAAGTGGTGTTTCAACAATCAAGGGACATAACTCAGAAAATAAACACCGAATAAGGTCGGAAAGGTCACATGTACATCATCACATGGTGATGATGTGTGGCAAATTTAAAAATAATCTAGCAATAACTCTAAGACGAGTTGCATTCACAAGAGATGTAGCTGATGGAATTGAATCTGTTTCATGATCAAGGGGCATAAAATGTCCAATCATGTTGAAAAGGACATCTTCTCATGATGAAGATAATTTGTGGCAAATTTCTAAAGAATACAATAAAAAAAGAGTTGTGTTCGCAAGGAGAGGCAGCAGATGGTAGTCTTTTTTCGATGATCAGTATAAAACGTTGAAGCAGGTCAAAAAGGTAACATGCCCAAAAGACAGTCAGTTTAAAAGTTTGAATTCGGGTCTTGCTTGAGATTATGATGTTCAGGGCAACTTCAATGAAACATTATCATAGGTAGGACTGTGAAGGATGCGTTTCTGTGACAATTATTGTGCAAGGTGACAATTTGTAATTAGAAGACATTACATCAACAATCCGACAACCAATGATTATTTCTCTTGAACGATATCGAGAAATTCATCTTCATTATGACACTGGATGATATCTGTCTGACGAGCATGATTTGTCGAGTGTTACATAATTGGTGTCAGTTGTAAGCCTATCAATAATATTTGTATCAACCTATCGTATTTGTCAAAAACGATTTGTCGAGTGTTACATAATTGGTGTCAGTATTACGCCTACCATTAGTATTTGTAATAACCGATCGTATTTGACAAGCCGATTAATTTTGTTGAGTGTTACATAATAAGTGTCAGCAGGCCTACTGTCAAAACAGCATCTGTATTGGTATTAACCTTTTGTAAAAGACAACCTCCGGTGGTCAAGGGAGGTAACCACAGTGCATAATGTCTTCCACACATGATGTTACTATCTCTCAGATATAACATATCTATCTTTCAGATATAACATATTTATAAATATTAATATTCATGTAACTGTTTTATTGCTTCTCTTGTTGTAGTTCTCTTATATTTTGTACCCTGCCTTTGACTGGTGTCTGTACAATAAAATGTTGAATCTTGCTTTGAAGTTCTCTTTTAGTTTTGGACACCTGACTTCGGTTCTGCTAAAAATTGGAGTTACAGATCATCAGATGGCAATTTCAAAGCATGTGCATGAAACCTCTTTGTGATCGTTTGGCATGTTGTATGGTTGAATTGTAAATGTTTAAGGTTATCTACCTTTAATTAGTTGCTCGTGACCATTAAACTTATAGTTACCGGTAGTCACTATTGCGTGTCCCAACAAATCTATTGAGAACTTTTTGTCCGATTTTTTAAGAAATATATATTGTTGTGTTCTGAAATTTATGTCACTAATACAATGCAAATATTATAGTATACAGTCAAAATATTACCAAACAGCACCGAGTAGAACTATCTGTTTGAAACATTTTCTGTTTTGGGTGGTCATTCTCTGGGTTAAATTTTGACGTCGCCAAGGCTGAGGGGGACTGGCCCTATGTGCAAAGGAGTGGGAGGTTGTCATTTTCTATTGTAACGTCAGGGTCAACGCTATGACATTGCTACAGTGGCCAATATTGATACGTTGTCTTTGTAACGTCATATTGTGACATCATGGCATTACTGTTGATTTGTGACATTGTGGAACTGCAGAAATTCCATGAATAGAATGCTCATCAAACCTACGAGTATTGGGCTGGTCCAAATCAACAATGGCTGACATCAACATTTAACCCAGAGAATGTTGTTTGCTAATATTTTGAATGAATACTATAATATTAGCATTGTACCATTGACATAAGTTCCAGAACACATAAATTCTTTGTTTCTAAAAAAAATCAAACAAAACGTTCTCAATAGATTAGTTGGGACACACAAATTCACAAATCACACAACAGGTGGGCATGGTGGGGGAAATGTTGAAATTGACCCGATTCCGGCGAAAAGGAATCATTCCGCCCAATTTGGGTGAATGACGTCATGAATCCTCACCCCAATTAGGCTGAATTAATCGTAAGTTACCCAAAGTGATCATTTTTTTACAATGATAAATATCTCAAATTATGAACTGACCACTTTTGGCGCTAAAATAGGGGACATGCTTTCTCCGATACCATAAAATTTATGACGTACATTTGCTTATGAATTGTGCAGGAAAGTGGAATATGTTGTTGTCTCGCAAAAAATGATAAATCCAGTTGATACAACTTTCCCGTTTATAAGTTTTCGATAGAAAAACATATTTCGCTCACGTTCATACCTGTCGCTGTTGTTGTTACCGCCATGTTCTGGTCGAAGTCGAGGCCACGAGGCTCAACTAAGTGATCAATTTTTGTTTAAAATATCATATTCGGTAAGCAGCATAAGGAGAGGTAATCCTGTGGAGAGCTCATTTGGTAATGGAATTGAATTGAATTGAATTGAATTTTATTCTCTCAATCTTGCCCTCTCGCGTATTACTCATATTTTATGAACTATCGATTAATTTCGGCTGGCAGTTCCAAAACGAGGCAAACAAAGATGGCGCCAAACAAGCTGGCGGTATCGCTGTCGTTTGACTGGTCGTTTTGGAGAAAGTTTGACTTTGAAAAAATACTATAAAATGGTAAGTAATCTGCATGTCTTGTGTTTGTTTTTGTTATTGATAACATACTCCACCTTCCCACACAAACTTCGCTGACAGGATAGAAATATGAATTTGACAGTTTTCTAGAGAGGAGGTCCTGGACAAATGCGCTGAACATTATCATCTTTCAAAGTCGTGATCTTTGGATGAACGGGAGGAAACACTTTGGGTTACGATTAATTCAGCCTAATTGGGGTGAAGATTCATGACGTCATTCACTCAAATTGGGCGGAATCATCCCTTTTCACCGGAATCAGGTCAATTTCAACATTTCCCCCACCTGCAGGTGCTACCCTTTGTTAATTCTTTTAATTATCTGTTATTACATAAAAAAATATGTAACATATGAATCCTGTCAATGGGCCTCATTTCCACTGCAAGTGAACTCCGTTCAGACAGTGGAATTGATTTTCAGTCACCCCTTAGCTACAAAATGGTCCAAGACAGCGCTGTTGTTGTTGTTGTGGCAGGTGCCCGTCTCGGGACTGTTAGACCAGTCTCGCCATACACGGAAGTACAGCGCTTATACCCGCCCTTTATACCGGTATTACATGAACAAAACCATTTCTTCGATGAGACTTACATCAACTTATACAGAAGATAAATATGCAAACACTACTAAAATCAGGTTTGTCACCTGTGTTCGGCAGCCATTCGTTTTCACAGAACTATGACGACCGTATACACATATTTCGATGACGTCACAAATTTCTGTGTGTTTTGAAGTTTGATAGCAGACGACAGAAAATGGAAAATGCTGTACATACGAACCAACATAAAGCGACATTTATCCGAAATTAAGTCAACACGAGGCGATGCTGTAATCTGATATTCACCTCTCAATTTAAGACATAAGGCCTAAAGTTGTTGGATAGCGTTTTAGCCTTAGGCTATGACTCAGTAGGAGAGAAGGAAACCAAATGAGTTTGATATTTCGTTGTTGTTGTTGTATTTAGATGTACGGTGGCTTGTTAGGGCCATGCATTGATCTTTCCAATTTTCTGTCTTTCTCTAATTTTCTAGATTTCAATTTCGCATTTTCTCTCTTTTCTTGTCATCCTCTTAGATTCATTTTCGAGTTTTCAAACTTTATCTCTGATTTTTTACATTTTTTTATTCATTTTCAAGAAACTGCAACCATTTCCATACGAAAATGCTCGAAATTCATTTTCAAGAGACAAGAACAACAAACGACCACATTAAAACACTGGAAATTAGCGAAAACCTTGAAAATTGCGTGAAACATCAGAAATAACAAAAATCACAGAAAATTGCGTGAAACATCAGAAATAACAAAAATCACAGAAAATAATATCCACCACTGTGGAAATAATATCCACCGCGGTGGAGATAATATCCACCGGAAATAATTTCCACTGCGGTGAAAATAATTTCCACCGTGGTGAAAATAATTTCCACCGTGGTGAAAATAATTTCCACCGCGGTGGATATTATTCCCACCACGGTGAAAATTATTTTCACCGCGGTGGATTTTATTTTCACTGTGGTGGATATTATTTTCACCGCGGTGAATATTATTCCCACCGCGGTGGAAATTATTTTCTGTGTTTTTTGGTATTTCTGATGTTTCACACAATTTTCGAGGTTTTCGCTAATTTCCGGAGTTTTCATGTGGTCGTTTGAATTGTTTTTGTCTCTTGAAAATGAATTTCCAGCATTTTCGTATGAAAATGGTTGCAGTTTCTTGAAAATGAATAAAAAGATGTAAAAAAAGCAAAGAAATTTTTTGAAAAATCGAAAATGAATAGGATGACAACAAAAGAGAGAAAATTAGAGAAAGGCAGAAAATTGGAAAGATCAATGCATGGCCCTAACAAGCCACCGTAGCGTTGCCTCTGATGGGACTTCGGCTCACTTTAATAGTTCGTTTATCATCACCGCAAGCCCCCTTTTTTCTCGACGCCACGAAACATTTATTTTTATTTTTCTACAATGTTTAGAATAAGTTATTTCAATTTAGAAATTATGTATATAAATGATTTTTGAGAGAGAAAAAGTAGTCTACCGACTGAGCTATGACACTGCCCATCTAGGTATTACACCCGTGGATTGTCCCTGTGATGACCAACCTTCTCTCTCAGTGTTGCATTGTGCGCAACAGGCTTTATAATGAAGAAATGATATTTGGTATGGCATATAGCCCGCCACTGAGCATATACATATGAAAGAATTTTTGACAGAGAAAGAATAAATTGGTCGTCTGCGGGATTCCATCCCATGACCTCGGCTCAACACACTGATGCTCCACCGACTGAGCTATGATGGACCATAGGTATTACACCTGTGGATTGTCACCGTGATGACCAACCTTCTCTCTCGGTGTTGCGTTGTGTACAACTGGCTTTATAAAATCATTTCATAAGTTATTTCAAGCAATGCATGCTGACAATCATGGAATTCAAGTCAGCATTCAGGTTTGCAAGATGATCCGTTAAAGGTTCTGCCAAATGTTCCCTTCGCACTTCACATGAAAACATACAGAAAAGCTGTGTAAATTACAAGTTGTTTTTTTTTCGACGAAAAATGACACCCAATTAGCTATTTTAACGCAATAAAACAGATGTGATAAAAAACGTATTAAAGCTGTAAACTTTGACCCGTGATTACGATCGCGTAGTATAATATCGACCAGTCGGCTGTGTCGGACGTCCTATTTTGATGTAAGGCGCACAATAACTGGGTATGACGAGTCACGACATCATCACCATGTCAACAAATGAATTACCTTTCAGTTTTGTGACATTGGTGTTAGAATGGAATTGTCCCCTAGAGTATTTGCTAGTCAACTTTGCCCCACTAGGAACGATCGTAATCAGACTCCGACGTCATGGGTCAGCCGGTCATGGCCTTCACCGCTTCCAAACAGGCGTGATATTGGAGGGTCTCCTGTTTGTTGTTTTTAACCTTTAACGGTTCATTCCCCAAAACTGTGCTATTAAATGTCAATTATAACCAAAGCATCAAAAACTATGGGGTGTGAAGACCATTTGGTAGAACCTTGAATGACCTGTTCTGACCTAACCTGCTTATCTTCATCCATTGGCCAGCATTGATAAATATTTATGCTAGATCACATTGTTTATATTTTGCAACAGGATTCCTGAGCCCTGTGAACAATGCAAAGAGTTAATGCCGGCACACATACAGTTCCTATATCTTACAATGACATTGCGAAGGTGTGCGACAAATTCATTCTGTTGACGATGTCATATCGGGAGTAACAGTGTGATTCAATTGCTTCTGACAGAATCGGCTAGGTGTGCGCTGCTCTTATTGATTTGAAAAAGCATTCTTTTCATATAAGCTCACTTCTTACTGACAATTTGCTGATTGAACTCGGTTTGTAGCCTTAGGCCAAAAAAAATTATATGTCTGTTTCCGATTACGGGCCAGAAAAAAATAGAGTAGGTAGGGCCAAAAAAAATTTTATTTTGGAAATAAATTTTATTTTGATGTCCAGTACTCCTGTCCCATATACAATGGTCTACAAATATATTCTTGATTGTATAACATTCCCACCCACTTTAACATATTCTCCCAGGACACATCCCCCCATATTTTCAGATATTCAAAAGATCTTATCCCCCAAAAGATAAAGGGGGGGGAGATACCCTCAAAATATATTGTTGGTATTTTTATCTCTACTGGATCCAGCAAATCTTGATATTTCAATAAGTTCTGCTGAAACCAGTTATTGTACTGATATTATGGAAATGAGAATTGCCAATAATGTGTTTGACTGTTGTTTACCACCAAAACGAGTATCGTTTTAATTTATTAACTTGATATGCAAAACAATATATTTCAAGGATTTCTGCCCAGAAATGATGAAATTTTTAGTGAAAAATACAAAATTCCATGTGGAATTTCAGTGCCTTCCATAGGGAGAGTGTACTTATTTTCTGGAAAAGCCTGAAGAAAAAATTGACATATACAACATAAAATGAAATGGGAAATTAATTTGAACATCATGGAGGTTTGTACCAGCGACTAGCTAATTCGAACAATTTGAGAAACGAGACGCGATTCCTGACTGTACAACAGTACAATGATTTGAACAAGCCATTTCTCGAAAACAGAAGAATTATTACTTGCTTGAATCTTGGGGGTTTATTTCAATGCATTCATAATAAAACAAGTCGGGGAAATTTTGGATTTTTTAGCGGAGAAATGGTACCGGTCGGTTAGACTTTGACGGCGACTAGCTTTGACTGTGTCCTCGCCGATTTCGCTGAAAACGAACACCACTTGCAAGCTGCCGTGTCCGCTAAACACTGCTTTAACAAACGTCATTTCAAGCCATCAAATCAGTAGATTTCTTTCGAAGTTGATGGAGAATATGTTTAAAATTGTCCTGGTAAACATGATCAAGTCGACTGAAGCGTAATCGGGTTGCTGATTTCTCGATTCCCGACCAAGAAGTAGGTGCTTTATTTCCTGAAAAGATCGTCAACCTGCCGCCATGCCATGCGGTCAGCTCCAGTCACACTTTACGGTATGCTGACTGTGGGCGCGCCGCTTTACGGTTGTTGTTGTTGTTGTTGTCGTAAAACGCGGCCTTGGTAGTGATTTCGTTGGAATTTGCTGATAAAATTTTTAGAGTCGCACGATTTATCTAGACTCGGCCGGGTAACCGGAAACAGACATATTTTTTTTCTTGGCCTTAGTGAACTGGAAATCATTTCACAACTAATCTAGTTAGTATGCTAGATGAAAAAGGCAACAATTCTCATTGGTTAATTCAGTTAATGCATAAGAGAGAACCCCAGCATAAGTAATAACCTTCGAACTGGGTCTTTCTTTATGCTTTCAAAGAAAAATGAAAGTTTGTAAGAATGGTATGCATCTGCCATAACAAGCTTCTTGCCTGGATACGACGTGTTTTACATAGTCCCTTCTGATTTAGCTGGTTGGCTATATAGTGGAGCTAGTCTGTACTAAAAACTAAGCCAATCCAAGTCACTGCATCCTCTTAATTTTGTGGAAATCCGCAAACTAATCTTATTTTCTGTGAGCATGCGCAATGTTATAGCAGTGCTCCTCTGTATTCCTTTCTACAAGGAACCAGCTATACTGCCTCAGCTTCTATTATAGTCGAGTTATTCACTTACATGTAGGCCATGTGGAAACCCTCTTGGAGGGCAAAATATTACATTGGCAGCAAACCATAAATTGTTTCCCTGTGATAATGGTAAGTGACAAGGTCTCATTTTCTGGGAAGGTTCTGCATGCTTCAAAATGAACCACATATAAATTGTGTATTTTGCCAATTGAATTAACAATGAGTAATGTATGTGTCACCACGCAAGTGACCTATACATGTAACAGAATTGAAACATTAACATATCCAGGAATTATTTGTATCTAGCTACAGGGTCAACTGTGATAGTCCATAGTTAGGCATTGATAAGTTACACATGTATATACATGCACTTTCTGACCACCTTTAGCTACCTTCTATATTCCGTAGATTAATGCAATTGTTCTTTGTCTGTATCCAAGGTTTATCCAATCAGCTTATATTTATTGTACTGAATAATTGTGGGTGATCTGCATGTGTTTAACTGTCAGCAATCAGCTACCACTGACATTGTTTAAGGGACGTACAAGTTGGAACCAGTACTACCATGACTACTGCCCCTTAGCCCTATTGTTATAATCACATATATACCAGTTCCATGCCATCTGACAGCAGTTGTGAATCCAGCTAGCTACACTTTAGACGTCCGCAAGTAGGAATACCTGCTTAGAGGAATCGCTACAGAGTTGGAAATTCATAACCGCTCAGGCATTACTCTCATTGTTTTGTACCAATATTCTGTATTCGTGTATGACATCATCTATTAAATACATGTAAGCTAAAACGGATTCCAGTTTTGGTGTTCAACATTGATTCAGCGTTACGTCGTCACTTTTCCCCGGTGACAGATTGGTGGAGAACAGGCTGAGTGATTTTCTTAAATCACTCAACGACCCCGGTACCTCAACTATTTGGAGAACAACCAGATTCCCAACATCATGATGACCAATTTACCGACAGAAGTTTCTCGTGTGATATCCAACATGGGAAACCAGAATTTAAAGCTTGAATGGGTCATACAGCAAACTGGAGAACAAATGCAGATCACTCTCATATAGAAGAACCAGCAGTCCCATTCTATGAGTAATTTTATGAACAAACACTATGCAAATAAGTCACGAGCGAAAATTGAGAGAGACAGAAAACGACTGGAAGATTATCTGCAAAGGAAAAATCAAGGACAATGTGAGCGACCGACAACTCCAAATATCAACTGTATTGAATCGGCTGTGAAGAAAAATATATCTTCTCAAACAACAATTACAAGTAATGACATGTCATCCCAAACAGTGACCACGGCAACAGTCTCTACTGGAATGATGACCGTGCCCATTTCTACTCCATGTGTCAGTACTGCTATTCAGATAGCAGACAGTGCAGTATCAGAACAAAAACCAGAAAAGAATTCATGTACATTCAGTAGTATTAGTGTCACAACAAACATGACAAAGGAGGATGTGACAAAGGAGGATGTCCCAAATCTTCGGATGACTGAAAAAGTATTGAAGCGACACATTAAGCAAGGGAAGCAGGAGTACTTGGTAAAATGGTCTGGTACTCCTGCAAACAAAAACACCTGGATTCCAAACGAGCGTCTAGATTCAGCTGCTGTCCTGTTCATCCAACAGCATGAGCATTCCATCAAAGGCCCCCATTTGACCACACAACAGGATCCTTCTACACCTACCACCGGTGCAGATTCCGACCAATATATTCAAACTTTGATCAAAGGCCCCACTTTGACCAACCAACAGGATCCTTCTACACCTACATGTACCACCAGTGAGTTCGGCCAATATATCCAAACTATGATATTGCCAGCTAGACCAGGACTTGTGCCATCACCGGACCTTGAACACAGATATGTACGTTACGTATTTCATGAAGAGGAGCTGACCAAGGAACTGTATGAGAGAATCCAATGGGGATATGAACTGAATGGACCTGTACAACTTACTTTCACGTTTGACCCACATTCCGAGCACAATCTATGTCCCCTCAACAACATGGACATTTCTTTCAAAAGACTACTGAGACTCTCACAGTACCCAAATGAAACCCGACTGTTTATCAAATTTGATTTAATATGAAAATATTCATAATTTTTATTTATTTTTATTTCATTCATTTATTTATTTATTTTTTTTAAACATGAGGACACGTTTCTAGTGGAGAGGGGGGATAATGTCACCACGCAAGTGACCTATACATGTAACAGAATTGAAACATTAACATATCCAGGAATTATTTGTATCTAGCTACAGGGTCAACTGTGATAGTCCATAGTTAGGCATTGATAAGTTACACATGTATATACATGCACTTTCTGACCACCTTTAGCTACCTTCTATATTCCGTAGATTAATGCAATTGTTCTTTGTCTGTATCCAAGGTTTATCCAATCAGCTAATATTTATTGTACTGAATAATTGTGGGTGATCACAGCATGTGTTTAACTGTCAGCAATCAGCTACCATTAAGGGACGTACAAGTTGGAACCAGTACTACCATGACTACTGCCCCTTAGCCCTATTGTTATAATCACATATATACCAGTTCCATGCCATCTGACAGCAGTTGTGAATCCAGCTAGCTACACTTTAGACGTCCGCAAGTAGGAATACCTGCTTAGAGGAATCGCTACAGAGTTGGAAATTCATAACCGCTCAGGCATTACTCTCATTGTTTTGTACCAATATTCTGTATTCGTGTATGACATCATCTATTAAATACATGTAAGCTAAAACGGATTCTAGTTTTGGTGTTCAACATTGATTCAGCGTTACGTCGTCACTTTTCCCCGGTGACATATGGTTCCCAACTAAAAATAGAAATAACAAATAAAAATAAAATCCGCCCGCCTGCTCCACTTTTCTGGCAAGAAGATGATGATAAACAAACTAAAAGTTTGATGAGCCTTATTGTTTGTCCCAGGGTACTAATATGCTAAGGTGTAACAAACAGGCACTTCATGTTGAAGTCACTTATTACAGTTACATATGAAGAAATTTCAACTTCTGGAAATGCCACTATTTTGTCTGAGTGTTGTGGAGATAGAAAAGATAATAACAGGTTCAACTTCAAATTATTTGTTTTTAATTAACTTAATTAAGCTTGATTTGCACCAATATTTGCACCAAGATTGTGACATACACCATGGTGACATCCAAAAGATGCTTTTATATGTAGTAATACACATAGAACATGACTTTCTTTGTAATCACTAGGTGAAATGGATCTGAAGGTAGAAATTGATGCACAATTAAAGTGGCAAAAGTGTGATTTAACAAAAAAAAATTAAGGTCCTAACCACCATGGTTGGACGTAACACTGTCCGTCCTCCAATAAGCCCTCATTATAGAGATCTCTAAGTACTCATTACTACATAGTTAATGATGCCAACCTTATTAAAATGAAAGTTATGCCCCTTCTGTCTTTTCATGAATGTAAAGTTCTTGACAAATGCAAACAAATATTTAAAAAATATATATTTATCAAAAATCTTCAGATTTTCCGTCTTATGTTACGTCCGACATACTAATTATGCTAATTAACTTTATTTGCAGTAATATTTCATGGGGTTTGTGATTCCCCTTGCTTGTGTGATGGGTGACACAATCGTTTCCGTCAGCTTTTCCGTCTTTGTTTGTCCGACACTTTGTCATGCTTTGTACTAATTTCTTCACAGATACGTTAAATTTTTCAAATCAAACACTGAAAGTATTCATATCGATAAAATACTGTCCTAAAAGTCCCCTTGCAGTAGAAATCCATTTTCTATTCTCTTGTTATGTATTGTTTTACCCTCCCATTTTCCGTCCTCTGTTCGTCCAACATTTTTAGTGATGCTGTACTAAAACAGGTCTGAGAATACTAACACACTTGAAGACTATGTTAACACTATAATTTTCATATAGCTGAGAGATATCGCCATCAAATAATGTAAAGAAGAAGAGCTGTAGTCTATTTTATATTTTGAGCTTCAGTGTCCCATATTTGTTACACCTTAGCATATAAACACCCCCCAGCAAATCTATTAAGAACGTTTTGTTCGATTTTTTGAGAAATAAAATTTGTCCTGAAACTTATGTCACTGGTACAATGCAAATATTATAGTATTCATACAAAATATTATCAAACACCACCCACTATAACTATCTGTTTGGAACATTTTCTGTTTTGGGTGGTCAATCCCTGAGTTAAATTTGTATATATTAGAAAAAAGTTAACATTGGCAACATCACAAAAATCGTAAAATGAATCTTATAGTTGCTTTCAAAAGTGAACCACCTTGAAGATTTTGTTGTTTTAATGTTAAATAAACACTCTGAAACAGTAGACAAAGCTGATAAAAGGGTAAGATTAAGAATCAATAAAATCCAACATTGCCCAGATAAACTGAATGACTTGATGCCTAACCTCAGCATAATGTCACATGATGTCATTTCGCGCATCTCACATCTAAACATTCTATCTCCGGATCAATCTATTCTTCTTTGTATATTGTATCAGTTTTAAATGGTTCCATATAATTTTAACATTTCAGATCCATATGAGGCTGCCCTGAATGTGATAACCTGCAATAATATTTGAAAGCAGTGCCCTCGAATGAGCTTCTCTAAAAGTCGAAAGAGAAGCTATTCCAGTGTTGTGGAGTCTGCAACAAATGATGTAGGGCTGTCTTCAAAGAATTTACTCCCATTTGGGAGGTATGTTGCCCATCGAGAGTAATTTGAGTAAATCAACCAACTAACTATCCAGTCAGATTCTGTGTCAGATTTATCTTCTTAGTATTGTGCAAGCCTTCCATTGAATTTAGCTAATTCAGAGTATCTGATTTCAACGCAGGCATGTGCTGTAATGATGAATGGTAGACGTACCCTAGCTGTTCTAGAGGTTTCCCAATTTCAGGTTCAGGAGACCCTTTATGGGTTACCGTAATACTTATTGTTGCCATATAATCCCAGACTTGCACAACATTCAAGTTAATCCATTAGAGCTGTGCTGCAAGACGTGATTAACAGTGTTTCATTTTTTCCACGCTATTTCCTATCTGTTCAGCCTAAAAATTTTTTTAATCAATGATAATTGGATTATTTTTGGGCCTGAAGTTTCCAAAATTATCCGATATGTAGGCATAATGATCCTTTCTTGGAATGGTCATGAAAAGTAGGATAATTTGAATCTCCATATTTATCATATTTACAGCAGTTATTAATAGTTAAAGGAGTACTTACCTTATTTTATATATGTTCCTATTACAAAGGTTAGACTCTAAAAGAAATATAACCAACTATTTTACTTTCGTTGGGGGCGATACTCTATTAGTTTTATTACAATTTGTGAAGTCATGTTTCCGCTTTGAAGTCGACGTGGGCGCCGCCATATTGTCTGTGGGATGACGTGACTGATGACGTCAGCATTCAGGACAACGTCACGGCTAACGCTTGACCACGGACGTTCCAACTACGGCATTTGAATTACTCTGGGTTCGAGTTTTAATTCGAGAAAAAAACTGGCGCGGCAAATCCCACGGGGGGAATTTCTAAAAGGAAATTGGTTTACGTTATCTTCGCCAACTGAAAAATTTCTTCCCAAAGTTTCTCAGCTGAGACCTGCCCTATTCAATTTGGACAAAATTTGAAACTGAGCGGTAAACTAAAAGAGCGTTCTCTGCAATTGTCAAGTGATTTCAGTTGAACGACGATGCTTCTAAGTTCATAAACATTTTCATGATTACACTTGAACTACTAAAATCAACTAGAACATCAGTGAATTTACTGGGTTTCTTCCCCTGCGAATTATCGGCATGACCAGCACGATCAACCTTAAATCTCCATGACGTTGTGACGTTTTTAGATGAGTATAAACTGACTTCCGCTCATCTAAAAATGTCACGCAATAGTGCAATGGCGGCGCCCAGTGCACGCCGTTGCGAGCAACAAATAGTCAATATTTCCTTTATTTCGCATTCTATCAACATAAGTTTTATATAATAAGGCTTGGAATACGATTGCTGATAACTATAGTCACACTCAAAAATAAGGTAAGTACTCCTTTAAAGAGATAGGAAAGAGAGATAGGAAACCACTGTGAGTCACGTCTCAGTGCACCTGACAGTGCTATCGGTACATATTTATTGTTAAAAGGTGAACTTCAATTTTGGGAGTCCGGAATTAATCCTGAATCTCCATAGTACCATCTAGATTACTCATTTTCTAATAATGGTAACCTGCAACTGGTTTCCTGAGAAAATATTACTGCACAGATCTGCTATATAATACTTCAACTGTTTCATGAATATATGAAATATAAAGACACTTTGGTGAAAATCAATATCTGATAAAGCATTCCCTCATCTTACATTGAAAAAAGATTCACTATATTAGTTCCCATGTGGTCTTATTGTGCAGGGTTTCCGAGAGAGTATCTCGTGTCTTGCCTGATGAAGATGCACATGTGCAGCAGCAGCAGGGAGAGAAAGTCAGATGGGATTATGACACTGTTCATCACGATACAAAAACGATCAACACATATAGCCAACTGTCATTTTCAAGTAACTCCAGTGAAATTAACATGAGGTGATCTTGTATTACTAGTTGATTTAGCAAAGTTGGTGAAAAATTAAATAATTCTTATGTTACAAAAATGCTGGTAACATTCTATCAACTTCAATAATTCCTCTAATTCAATGGCCTTAAGAAATCGATATAAAATATACATTTCTTCTTTAGTAAGGCCTGCTGGAATAATGAACAGTAAATTTCATTTTGGTTGTATTCAATAGTTAAGTTACCCTGAAGCTATTAAAAAGGAGTAAAGATCATACTTCTATCAACTTTCAGGAGTGTTTATGGAGCCAGGACAGATGCACAGCTAGGTCTGGTAAGTATTGCTGGTTATAAAGAGAGACCTTAATCAAGCCAATAAAATTGCTATTTACTTGAAATTAGAAACTAAGTAAGCTTTGTCTCTGGTTAAGCAGCTGGTCTATCTTACATCATTTGTAATTCATTAGCTGAATACAGTCGATTAAATAACTGAGTATCTAGTCGATTCAGTGGTAAGTTTCAGGTAATATATTTACAATAGAAAAATGGCAACGTCTTCATATTGGTATTCTATGTTTTGAGTCTACATTTAATTATGCCATCATCAGAAAAATTTGCCAACGCACAAATGCATAGTTTTTTTCAGATTCTAATCTGAATCGCTTTTGTTATGTTTTAATGATGAAATTATCTACCATCAAGACTTTTTAAAACAGATGAAAAGTATAACCCATGAAATTTCATAGTTGTCCCCCTTGAGTGTGACAAATTACCCCCCTTGATTGCTACCATCTGGGATATGAAAGCCATCAGCAAACATCTGATTTCCAGTTCTATTCACTGCTGTATTCTACAGAACTTGTTTTTATTTATTTGTTTACAAATTTATTCATTTCAATAGGTATCAAGTGTAACTGCCAGTAGGCAACAAACTACGAAGTCTACTTCGAAAGAGACATTCTATCCAATAACTTGTCTTAGCCGAGAAGAGCTCCCTCATCCCAATAAACTGAGGTTGGTTTGGAACAACTGGTTCTGATAAAATGATATACATGCTGTAGTGCCACTACACCAACTCATAATTCATATGTATGCATTAATGGCCTCAAATTGCTCCAGTTTTCTTTCATCTCGTGTCATCATCTGCTCTGCTTCCAAGTATGCAGCTTCTCATGCTGGTTATTTTGAAGTAAGCTATCTCAAAATAGTACATTATAATTTTATTCTAGAAGTGGAAATATTTTTTTCTGTTTTTCATCCCACAGGACGGTATAAGGCAGGTGATTTTGTATTGTATTCAGTGGGAATGAAATGTTTGTAAATCACCTTCTGTACAAATCCCATTATTTGACTGCGTGATGAATTAGAATGAGAAGAAGTTACCATGTTGCATTGGAGGATTTGAGAAAATTAATGCTGCTTTTATCATAGTCAGTTTACTGGCTCCGCGAATGCATCATCAGCAGAACTTAATTTCCGACAGTAAACCCAGTATTAATACCCTCAAATACAATGCAGTTGTTCCCTAAGTCTACAATGCTGACCATGCAGTGTCATCCTTTTCTGAAAACAGACTTCACACTGCTGACCATGCAGTGTCATCCTTTTCTGAAAACAGACTTCACACTGACAAAATCTAAAAAAGTGCACACTGCTGATGCAGAAATGTGTTACACTGTTATAATTCAATCTTCTTTTTTAAGGAAAAAAACATCCTCCAAAAGAAAATCTGTCTCAAGCCAGTGGAAAAAGGAAGATGGGGTCCGGGACCACATAAACAATTTGCACAGGAAGCAAACTCACAGGTGACCCAGACACTGGAAAATGAAATAATGTTGGGGGGGAGACATCTAGTGTTTGTGCTGTCTGTCTGTCTGTCCGTCCGTCCCCTTTCCTTGTCTGCAAGATATCTTGAGAACTACTGGACAGAATTTCACCAAACTTGGATGGAAGCTTCATTGGGATAGCCCCCTCATTTGATTAGGTTTTGGTTTGTGTGCGTGCATTCATCCGTGTCCAGTGTCTGTCCATCTACTTGTATATACAGGCCTTGTCTGCAAGATATCTTGAGAACTCCTGGACAGAATTTCATCAAACTTGGATGGAAGCTTCATTGGGATAGCCCCCTCATTGTCCCCCGCTACTTAGTAGGGGGGGATATTAGAAACACCGGTGTCCGTAATTCCGTAATTCCGAAATTCCGTAATTCCGTAAGATTTTCTTGTCCGGACAATAACTCGTGAACGATTTAACCGATCAACTTCAAACTTGAGGTGTGCCTTGACATTGGGGAGAGGACGGTTGGGATTGTTTTTCAGCAATGTGCATAATCCAATATGGCCGCCGTCAGCCATTTTGGATTATAGGCAGTTAGATCTTAGACTTTCTTGTCCGGACAATAACTCGTGAACGATTTAACCGATCAACTTCAAACTTGGGGTGTGCCTTGACATTGATGAGAGGACGGTTGGGATTGTTTTTCAGCAATGTGCGTAATCTAATATGGCCGCCGTCAGCCATATTGCATTATAAGCAGTTGGATCACAGATTTTCTTGTGCGGACAATAACTGGTGAATGATTTAACCGATCAACTTCAAACTGGGGGTGTGCCTTGACATTGGTGAGAGGACGGTTGGGATTGTTTTTCAGCAATGTGCGTAATCTAATATGGCCGCTGTCAGCCATATTGGATTATAAGCAGTTGGATCTTGTCCGGACAATAACTCGAGAACGATTCAACCGATCTACTTCATACCTGAGGAGTGCCTTGACATTGTTGAGAGGAGGATTAGGATGGTTTTTCAAGGACATGCTTAATCCAATATGGCCACCATCAGCCATACTGGATTTCATTGGATTTTAAGCAGTTTGATCTTGTCCGGACAATAGCTGGGATACGATTCAACTGATCTACTTCAAACTTGGGAAGTCCCTTGACCTTGATGAGATCCCGGTTAGGATTGTGTTTCATGAACGAGCATAATCCAATTTGGCTGCCAACTACCAGCGATATTGGATTATGTTGCATTTTAAGCAGTTGCATCTTGTCTGGACAACAAATCTAGAATAATTCATCTGATCGACTTCAAACTTGCAGTTTGGCTTCACATCGGTGAGAGGACAGTTATATTGCTTTACAGTTACCTGTGTAATCCAAGATGGCCACCATCAGTCATCTTAGATTTTCAGCATTTAGATCTTGTCTGGACAATAACTCTAGAACGATTCAACCAATCTACTTCAAGCCTGGGGAGTGCATGGACATTAGTGAGAGGACAGTTGGTATTATGTTTTATGGATGTGCATAATCCAATCTGGGTGCCATCCGCAGTATTAGATTATGTTAAGCTCATCAGCGATATCTCCATTTTCAAATCATACTCTTCATCAATGATATGAGATTTCATCGACCAAATAAAATCGACCATAGAGGTCCATGGCCCCCGCAGCAGCAGCGCCAGTTATGGTGGATGTAATCCACCATAACTGGTGCTGCTAGCGGGGGACATGGACCTCTATGGTCGATTTTTTGATTAGGTTTTGGGGTGTGCGTGCATTCATCCGTGCCTGGTGTCCATCCGTCCATCTACTTGTACATGTATATACAGGCCTTTTCTGCAAGATATCTGGAGAACTACCTGATGGAATTTCACCAAACTTGGATGGAAGCTTCATTGGCATAACTCCCTCATTTTATCAGGTTTTGGTGTGTGTGTGTGTGCATGCATTCGTCCGTGTCCAGTGTCCGTCCGTTCATCTACTTGTACATGTATATACAGGCCTTGTCTGCAAGATATCTGGAGAACAACTCGACGGAAGTTCACCAAACTTGGATGGAAGCTTCTTTGGGATAGCCCTCTCATCTGATTAGGTTTTGGTGTGTTTGAGTGAGTTCGTTCATGTCCATCCGTCTGTCCATCTACTTGTACATGAATATATATACGGGCCCTGTCTGCAAGATATATGAAGAACTACTGGACGGAATTTCACCAAACTTGGAAGCTTCATTGGGATAGCCCCCTCATCTGATTAGGTTTTGGTTTGTGTGCGAGCGTGTCCATTGTCCGTCTGTCCGTCCATCTACATGTATATACAGGCGTTGTCTGCAAGATATCTTGAGAACTACTGGCCGATATTACACCAAACTTGGATGGAAGGTTCATTGGGATAGCCCCCTCATTTGATTAGCTTTTGGTGTGTGTGTGCATTCATCCATGTTCATTGGTCAGTCCATCTAATCGTACATGTATATACAGACCTTGTTTGCAAGATATCTGGAGAACTACGTGACGGAATTTCACCAAACTTGGATGGCAGCTTCATTGGGATAGCCCCCTCATCTGATTAGGGTTTGGTGTGTGTGCGAGCATTCGTTCATGTCCGTCCGCCCATCTACTTGTGCCTTGTCTGCAAGATATCTGGAGAACTACCCGACGAAATTTCGCCAAACTTGGATGGAAGCTTCATTGCAATGGGCTCCTCATCTGATTAGGTTTCGGTATGCATGCATGCATTCATCCGGGTTTGTTGTCCGTCCGCCTCTCCATCTACTTCTACATGTATAGACAGGCCTTGTCTGTAAGATATCTGGAGAACTACTTGACGGAACTTCACCAGACTTGGATGGAATCTTTATTGGAATTGCCTCCGCATCTGATTATGTTTTGGTGTGCGCGCGAGTTTGGTGTTCATCCGTCTGTCTACTTGTACATGTATAGGCCTTGTCCTCAAGATATCTGGAGAACTACTGGACGGAATTTCCCTGAACTTGGATGGAAGCATCATCGTGATGGCCTCCTCATCTGATTAGGTTTTGGTTTGTTTGCATGCATCCATTTGTTCCTGATGTCCATCTTTGTTACATGTATGTACAGGACTACTATTGCTATATAAATCCTCACTGAGCTACTGCAACAATGAAAAGCCTGCAATTAATATTTTTAGATGCACAGCTTTGTTTAGGATACTTATTGCTACATTCATTTTATAGCACTTTCCCTTAAATGATGTGCCCACTCAAGGCATGGTGGGAGGTTGGGGGAGACGTATGTTTTTGCTTAAAAAAACAATCAGCATAGGCTTCATGCCGGAGCAGCAACCCAAGGGTCAAAGCAGAACCTAGTTCACAACAATATTTACAATAAAGAAGGTTTTAGATGGTGATCTATTCAGATTTTTTTTTTCAAAGCTGTAAGTTGTGTAATAGCAAAGAATCTCTTATTGGGTGTATTCTGCTGGAAGTGAAAAGTGAAAATTAATTTGCATGTTTACAGCTAGTCCACTTACAGTTTTATGCTCTCAACAACATGTTTAATAGGATAATATGAACTAATGTGATGTATAGTATATACTTTTCATCAAGACACTGTCTACACAGTAAAATCACACAGGACTGTGGTAAGGTGTGTTAAGTCAAAAAGCCGGACTGAACAGTGAATATTTCCTGGAGCCCCTAAATGGTTTACGTAGCAATGTATTTATTGTACATGCAAGGAAGCTAGCAGGAGTACAACATATTAAATCGGTCTGTGTAACACTTGACAATTCTTAAAAAATTGAAAGTAGAAAGATGGAAAGCTCTACATTGCTTCTGTATTCCAGCTTTCCATCTCTCAAAATTGAAAGTAGAAAGACACTACATCGCTCCCGTATTCCAGCTTTCCAACATGAAATTATATGACATAGGAATACCAGAGCCTTACATTGTTAAAACTTGTCCCTTTTCTCCCAATATCAGCATTTGCATGTTATGACGTACGTTTCTGGTATGGTACAAGGGTTTTTCGAGGATAACTTCAGTGAGATGTGCATATCTCACAGATTTGGAGGAATGGGTCTAATGTTAACAAAGTTAGCTCTCTTACTCCTATGTCATAAATTCATTTTGGAAAGCTTGAATACGGGAGCGAAGTAGAGCTTTACATCTTTCTACTCTCAATTAATGCAAGACGAAAAGCTGAATTATCAAGTGTTACACTGACCTTTAATTAACATGGTTAATGGTACTTCCATATGTATTTTCTCTCCAGACCAGTATCATCTCTAAATGTAGAATCTAGCAGCATTCAACCTTCGTCAAATGTAGAGCCTTTGACGCCAGTGCCATACCAGTTTTGGACAGCTACAGCGAGGAAAATGTCACCTGCTGAACCCTCATTTTCTTGGATCCAACCAAAGACTGGTGGGCATTGTGGGGTGAGTGATGGGTTGATTTGACATGTAATTAATTCTTGTCTCAAATTTGAGCTGTCAAAGTTCCAGTCGGAAATTGAACATTGGGGTAACATATACTATAGGTAGGTGAATGACAGGCATGTGCATCAGATTGTAGGGTTATGCAATCATTGGAAATTGATGTTAGGATGAATAGGAAAAACAGAAGAAGTCGAACGGGTTTAACGGAGGGTTTGAAGGCTATTAATGGCAATACGCCAAGTCATCTCAAAACAAGTTTCAAGCAGGTCTCTGAAAAACATTCATGTAACACAAGATCTGCTCCACTAAATCTTTTCCGTGGAAATTACCATAAGAATTCGTTATCGGCTCTTGGGGTCACTAGCTGGAACAGCCTGCCAGACGAGGTAAAGCATAGTAAAACTTTACAGACTTTAAAAAAACACTGTTCTAAGTTTATAAGAACATTTGTTGAACCTTTTTAATGTGATGTGTCCACATACAGTGCAATACACTGCAATACAGTGCAATATGTAACTCGTGATCATCATGTAATGATTTATCTAACCATTGTGTCTTGCTGTGATATTGTTTCATTGTTCTAGGTTTTTTATTGTTTTTATGTAAATATTGTAAATAATGTGCATGGATGAAAAACTGCTTCTGCTGATTCCTTTGCAATAAAACTGAAACTGAAACTAACTTTTTGCAATAAAACTTAAACTGAAACTAACTTTTTTAGCAAAAAATGTCAAACTACATGTAGAATGATTATTGGGGGCCAGAGTGTGAGATATCTGATCATAATGTTCCATTGACAGTTTGGCCTGTACATACTGTTCAACATACTTATTTCACTGTTTCAGATTTTCAGTTCTGCAGACTTGTTAAATCATTCCTTGGAAGCACCCTTCTTCAGCCAGCAGCTTGCTGCAAAGGATCCATCTCCTCACTTCAAAAGTGGTGGTCTGCATACTGGATTGTCAGCCCATGTTAATAACAGTAGACTCCAAACAGCTTTGTCTGCTGGAATCCGGAACAGCACTCCGCTTTCAGATTTATCGGACCGTGTTGATAACCACAGTCTCCATACTTTATCAGCCCAAACCGATAACACTGGTTTCCCTACTGCTTCACCCACATACAGTGAACCACTGCTAAGAGTATCCTTTGTATCATTCTCATGGCATCAGATTGTATTCCTCCTAATGTCAAATATCCTCTGATTGCACTGGGGTTAAAAAATCAGCACGTAACGTTTGTTAGTCAGCATCATCAATTACTGAACAGAGCAGAGTGAGCTCCAGCTGTCACAGTTAATCAGGATGTTGTAACATTTGTTCTTGTCAAATCCTTCAGCAGCTAACTAGTTAGCTCTCTCTTACATATGCTTCCTGTGTGGACTAAAATCGATGAAGACTGAATGTACATGCTCCCCACATTTTTTGTCACAATGCAGTCAGAGGGTGTTACACCGACAGATTAGGACATTACAGACTCTGACAATGTCTTTTTGTATTCGACAGGTCAGAACTGATCATTGACCTTTGGACTAGGAGTTGTGCTTCAGAGTTGCCATGACATGCATGTGCTGGGCTGTGTCTGGCAGGGCCAATGCAATTCACACTACGTCATCCTTCCACTGGCATATCACAGTCATAAACAGCACCAAATCAGGAGGCAATAACCTGGCGGGTTTTTATATTGATGCTGATTGAAAATTCTGACAGCGTTTTTCTTTCGCAAATAAGGTGCAAAACATTTCTCCAAAGTTTAAACTAACTTTCCACATTAGTTCATTCAGCTACCATTTCTATAGCCTACTATAGAATGAAAACACACACACAGGGTACAATTTATATTATCCAGAACCTTATCTTCATTTATTACTTACAGTATGACCACACCAACACTTCAAAATTATACCGCGAAGAACCAATGGGAATGGAGGATGATATATTCATTAATTGAAAATCTTACATCAACCTTCAAGACTTTCTCCATAAATTTCCTTAACACTTCTCCAGCATCCGTCTTTGGACTTGCAGTCTTACCAATACAGATATAAATCTCAGTTCAGTTACGAGGAAGAGGCAATCAATATTCCCAGAGTCGATGTGTATAGCACCAAGTATTCAGATACCCCAACATTCAGATACACCAGACGAACTTCAGAAGAATAATCCCCCCCCCCCCCCACCACTGTAATTCAAAGGCTCAACCCAATAGTTTCAAACTTTCATCTTAATGTCATTCATCCAACCCATAAAGCTGTTTACTGAACATCAGCAGTGATGTGATGAAAAAGAATTTGAAGAATGTAGGGGGGGGGGGGACAGAAGGCACTTTATTTACGTATGGATTGTGGGGTAAAAGAGTTACATAATCACATGGCCTGATGGATTAACGGAGTTATGTGTGGTGGTTGGTTACATACTATATTCAATATATGGGTGGTGGGGGTAAAATGATATTTAATTATATGGGTGGTGGGGCCAGAAAACAAGTGCCTTCTGTCCCCCCCCACCCCATGTACTTTTTTTTTTCTGGAACAGCCCTGAATTAAATATTAAATATTCTGAAAACAATTCAAGATGGCTACGTTCACTTATTTGAAGACCAACACCTTTTGTAGCGGACCTGCATCACGGTCAGCCAGCCAATTGTCTTTGAAATTTATTGTCCTCCGCCACGAAGTGGTGGGAGGACTTGGAAATGCTAGCCGTCCGTCCGTCCTTCCGTCCTTCCGTCCGTTCGTCCCACATCTTGTGAACGCGATTTCTTGAGAACAATTCGACCAATCGACTTCAAACTTGAGAAGGTGCTTCACATTGGTTAGATGACCATTGGTATTGATTTTCACTGAGGTACGTAATCCAAGATGGCCGCCATCGACCATATTGGATTCTGTCCGTCCCACATATTGTGAACGCGAGATCTCGAGAAAAATTCTACAAATCGACTTCAAATTTGGGAAGGTTCTTCACATCAGTCAGACGGACATTGGTATTGATTTTCACGGAGGTACGTAATCCAAGATGGTTGCCATATTGGATTCTGTCCGCCCCACATCTTGTGAACGCGATATCTCGAGAACAATTCAACCAATCGACTTCAAACTTGAGAAGGTGCTTCACATCAGTTAGACGGCCATTGGTATTGATTTTCACTGAGGTACGTAATCCAAGATGGCCACCATTGACCATATTGGATTCTGTCCGTCCCACATCTTGTGAACGCGATATCTCGAGAACCAATCGACTTCAAACTTGGGAAGTTTCTTAACATCAGTTAGATGGCCATTGGTATTGATTTCCACTGAGGTACATAATCCAAGATGGCTGCCATTGACCATATTGGATTCCATCCGTCTCGCATCTTGTGAACGTGATATCTCGAGAACAATTTGACCAATCGACTTCAAACTCGAGACGGTGCTTCACATCAGTTAGACAGCCATTGGTATTGATTTTCACCATTCGTTGCCATTGACCATCTTGGCTGTCCATCCCAATCTTGTGAACGCGATATCTCGAAACAGTTCAATCGACTTCAAACTTGAGAAGGTGCTTCACATCAGTTAGATGGCCATTGGTATTGATTTTCACTGAGGTAGTATGTAATTCAAGATGGTTGCCATTGACCATCGTGGATTCCGTCCATCCTGCATCTTGTGAACATGATATTTTAAAAACGACTCAACCAATCGACTTCAAACTTGAGAAGGTGCTTCACATCAGTTAGATGGCCATTGGTATTGATTTTCACTGAGGTACGTAATCCAAGATGGCTGCCATTGACCATCTTGGATTCTGTCCGTCCCGCATCTTGTAAATGTGGTATCGTGAGAACAATTTGTCCGCTTTGACTTCAAACTTGAGAAGGTGCTGCACATCAGTTAGTATAGTAGAAGTAGTATGTAATCCAAGATGGCTGCCATTGACCATCTTGGATTTCACTCACCCATATTGTACCCATCTGTGTTGTGAACGCGATATCTTGATCTATTCCACCCATCGATTTATAAACCTCACCATCCACAAATTCATATACAACTACAGACTTACATTCCAGTGTTACACTACCCATAACTGCTTCCCAAACCTCCTCAAATTGTCTCAACAATTCCAGATAAACGTCTCTTTCCACATACACGTATCCACTTCCAAGTTATATTTAAGGAGATATTTGAAGCGTATATGCTGTATGCTCTCAAACAGGCTACTTGGCGGAGGACTGCTAGCTACTCAGCTTGTTCAGTTTCAGAGTGAGTGAGTGAATATGATTTAATGTCGCTTTCAAGACTATTTCAGTCATATCATGATATATCACTCTACAGGGCCCCAAAACTACCTGCAAAAACTTTCGTATCTTTCTGATCAGAAAAGTTCCTGCTTATTTGAACTTTCAGGTTTCAGGTACCCATAGCTATCCTGATGACATTTGAGAGAAATTTGTCAAGCCGTAAAACACTAAAGCTTAGTGGAGAAGGAGAAAAAAGGGCTCTAAATTCTCTCATTCTAAAGGGCTTCGCTATGGTTGGCCATCCCAGCCACAATTCAATACATTGAAAATCAACCAATCATAAGCCCCGGATTTCCACTGTATTGCAATGTATTTAAAATCGACCAATGCAGTGTGTGTATATATCAATGCATTGAAAATCAACCACTGGCATGGCTTGTTCCATAGCTAAGTTCACCTGTTCTGACCCCGCCATTCGCGTAATGAGAGTTTAGTACCGAACTAAGAATTGCACTGTGAAATTTAAATGAAGCATTGACTTGATGGACCTGGAAATCCTTATGGGAAGTAGCCCTTAAACTACAATTTCAAGCATCAAACAAGCACTACAAATACATGATGCAGATCTAAGCGGTGACCTGTATATATTCGTTCACATAATACAGCCTATATACAAGCCTACCATCGAGGTGCTAACAAACAGTATCAGTTGTTGCAATATTTGTAATCCGGTGTTATATGTATGGGTCAGCGGCTTCAGAATAGGACCGTTCGATTACTGTTGCAGTCCGACCAAGCTGACGAAGGGCAGAATGGCAAACCTCCAAGAAAAACCTTGTTTCATTGGTTGATTTTCAATACATTGAAATTTCAATTTCAATACATTGAAATTCGGGGATTATGATTGGTTTATTTTCTATGTATTGATATCGTATTTTCAATACACTGAAATTCGAGGCTTATGATTGATTGATTTTCAATGTATTGATATTGGATTTTC
>JAVTVY010027374.1:0-11025 GCA_036873755.1 Hanleya hanleyi | reverse complement strand
GTGTGAAAGGAGCCATCTCTTCACATCTCTTGTGAAACATATCGCAAAGTTTTTTAATAGCAGTATTGAGTGTGTGGTTTATCTTATGAGGATGGATCCATTGTTCAACTTAAATTTATTTGATTTAACCCTACCATGCCTGGGGGGGGGGGGGGGGGGGGAAGGAGCAAAATGGCCCACTACGGGGGACAACAAAATGAAAGCTGACACTCCGTGACTTTATATTTTGTCATATTGGGATCATTTTGAGCCTATTTGCATAACCCCGAGTGGAGGATCATGGGTAAGTTCAAGATGGCAACAACGTGGATTACCAGAGAAATTATGTTTTCGTCAATTTCCTCCAACATTTCTGCTTTTCCGCAATGAAAAGTGGGCAAAAACTATTTTATTTTACATCACATCAACATTTACTAATTTATCACGCAGTTGTTTTCGGAGAAATTACATAAATGAAAAATAAAATAAGAATTGACCGAAAAATCGACAAAAAAAGTTGTTTTTGAAAATGACGTCACTGTGACGTCATCAAAGCGGCCATCTTGGATTGTTTTTTACATTTTCTGGTAGAGTATGACCCAAGGGTATAACGTAATAAGTTTCAACCCCTTAGCTCAAGGAGCAAGGCCAGATGGGGTTAAATTCAAAATTGATCATATTTTGGTTCTTGATGTTTACATGTTTAATCAGGTGTGGGCATGGTATATAAAATGAATAGATAAGACTCACAGCTCAGGGAGATTACACTGTATAAATTCAAGGCTTACCCGTTTAACCTACTTATCATATATATCTATATAGATATACATAGATGATAAATTGAATAGTCAGCGATTTTGCCTAGACTGAACCGACACGTCTTAAATATGGAGTATCTCTGGTCTTCTGTAACACTGCTCATCGCAGGATATTTTATCTACAGGTTCCTCAGCCGGACCACAAAATACTCGTTTCCGCCAGGACCTAAGGGATGGCCTTTAATTGGAAATACTTTCGACGTCTACACTGATAGATTCCATTTGTCATTTGCCAAGATGGCAAAGCGTTACGGTGAAATGTTTAGCGTTACCGTTCTTGGCGAAAGAGTGGTTGTCATCAACAGTGCAGCTCTGATTAGAAAAGCCATGGCTTCGGAGATGTTTGGAGAAATTTTCGCAAGTCGGCCAAAGACTATTTTTCAAACGTACACCCTATTTGGTCGCGGAACCATCTTCATAGAATCTGGGATTATTTTTAAGCAAAGACGGAAGCTGCTCCATAAAATGATAAATATGTACGGTGAGGGTGTACGGGAGATGGAAGCCAGGGTATTAGAGGAGCTTAAACACGTGATTATGGCACTGGAGAACGACACAAGTCCTGTGCTGGATGACGTATTCTTCCCATCTCTGGTCAACATCCTTTCTATTATGGTAAATCATTTTCTTTAACTTATTGATTTAATTCTTTTTCCGTACAGACCTTTAACTTTTTATTGCTGGGGATTTTAGAAATTGCTGGATGACATTTATAGTATACTACCAGAGATCCTGAAGGATCTTGGCGCCCACCATTGTCCGATAATTGTAGGCTAATCACAAGAGGATCTTTTTGTCCATTGTTACTAAGAACAAACGATTGATTTGTAATTTTGTTTGCAGAATTTCGAATTTGAGCGAAAAAGATCGAAAAAGGGACACTGGAAAACACTAAGATATTATCTTCGTAAGTTTCAGGAGTTTCCAGATTTTTAGAAACTGTACATGATGTTGGTTGTTACAGTACAAGTGAAATGAGAAAAGTTAGTCTGAAACTGAAAGTCCGGAGGATCCTTCGTCTTCGTTTTGTAGTACTTTTTTTTTGCCTGTGTCATCATTGGGTACTGGAAGCGAAGACAAATCTCTTTGACAATTTGGAATGAGCTATGAAACATACGTACCTAAGATTTAAAAATTAGGAACGAATGCTAATTCTGTTCTGCTTACTGGGCTGGTCAGAGATATCTCTTTTAAGATACCACGTTCTAAAATAGTAAGATGGTACCGGTACAGAACTTGATACTGAAGGGATCCGGCCCTGCAGTAATGGTGAAACTTTGGAAGTGTCTGAATCCTGATTATCTCTGTTGGATCGAAACACGCAGTACCGGTAGTCTACAGTTGTCGAGTTGTGACGTTGCGTCACGAGTGACATCCCTTCATGTAGCCGACCCATCGGCAGACGAAACGGTGGGGCAGTTCGCTTGCAACGGCATGGACTAAAGTAAACTGATTTAAAATTTGAAAAAATACATTTTGATTTGGAATCATCTGAACTTCTTGATATAGAGGTGAAGGTATGGATATTCTCTATACTCAATATATAGAATATGCCCCACCGTTTGATCAGCTGACTCTTGTGATGCAACGTCACAACTCGGGAATACCTTATTAATTTGAAGCGTAACTTGGATTTTCGAATCGGACCAAAAAAAGGTATCTTCCACAACTAGGCCCCATGTGGAACCTGTGTACCAAATTTCAGGAAGATCCATGAAGTAGTTCCGGAGAATTCACGATGTTTCAAGGGAAAAGTCAAGATGGCCGGCTGGTGGCCATATTGGATTTTCGAATCGGACCAAAAAAGGTATCTTGCACAACTGGACCCCAAGGTAAACCTGTGTACCAAATTTGACAACGATCCATGCAGCAGTTCCTGAGAAATCGCGATAACAAAGTTTCATGGGGAAATCCAAGATGGCCGCCTGGTAGCCATATCGCATTTTCGAACCGGAACAGAAAAGGTATCTTGCACAATTAGACCCCAAGGGTAACCTGTGTACCAAATTTGAGAAAGATACATGCAGTAGTTCCTGAGAAATTACAAAACAAAGTTTCATGGGAAAATCCAAAATGGTCGCCTGGTGGCCATATTGAATTTTCGAATCGGACCAGGAAAGGTATCTTGTACAACTAGACGCCAAGAGGAATCTGTGTACCAAATTTGAGGCAGATCCATGCAGCAGTTCCTGAGAAATCGCGATAACAATGTTTCATGAGGAATTCCAAGATGGCCGCCTAGTGGCCATATTGGAATTTCCAATTGGACCAGAACAGGTATCTTGCACAACTAGAGCCCAAGGGGAACCTGTGTACCAAATTTGAGAAAGATCCATGCAGTAGTTCCTGAGAAATCACGATAACAATATTTCATGGGGAAATCCAAGATGGTCGCCTGGTGGCCATATTGGATTTTCTCAAATCGGACCAGAAAAGATATCTTGCACAACTAGACCCCAAGGGAAACCTGTGTGCCAAATTTGAGAAAGATCCATTCAGTAGTTCCTGAGAAATCACAAAACAAAGTTTCATGGGGAAATCCAAAATGGTCGCCTGGTGGCCATATTGAATTTTCAAATCGGACCAGAAAAGGTATCTTGCACAACTAGACGCCAAGAGGAATCTGTGTACCAAATTTGAGGCAGATCCATGCAGCGGTTCCTGAGAAATCGCGGTAGCAATGTTTCATGGGGAAATCCGAGATGGTCGCCTGGTGGCCATATTGAATTTTCGAATCGGACCAGAAAAGGTATCTTGCACAACTAGACCCCAAGGGCAACCTGTGTACCAAATTTGAGAAAGATCCATGCAGTAGTTTATGAGAAATCGCGGTAACAAAGTTTCATGGGGAAATCCAAGATGGTCGCCTGGTGGCCATATTGGATTTTCGAATCGAACCAGAAAAGGTATCCTGCACAACTAGACCCCAAGGGGAACCTGTGTACCAAATTTGAGAAAGATCCATCCGGTAGTTCCTGAGAAATCACGGTAACAAGAATTGTTTACGGACGGACTGACGACGGGCGGACGACGGACCACGGACGAAAATTGATTTGAACAGTGCACCATCTGGTGATGGTGGGCTAAAAATAAATACATGATTGACTGTTACTTTTGACATAAAGAAACTTTACCTCTACAGTAACTGAGTGGTACCATAGAAACATCTTCAGGCCGGTGCTGTATAGTTGTTAAATGATCAGTTCAGCAAAGCCAAGAGCTGACAATTTCAATCCGAAACTGGTCAGTACTGTATAGGTTCTGAGTAGTATTGCTCAGTTGCTGCATGAAGCTTCCATGGATGCTGTGAAGAATGGTGTACTTGTTCACTGTGTGGAACTGTACTGTAACTGCTTGGGTGTATTCGCGAAGGAGATTTACCCTGTAGACCATGGGCACACCGTCAATCTGGCTCCCCTTCGGCAAATTGTCAAGATGATGTTTTCATACACACTTAGTAAAAAAACTTTCTTTGGTCAAACTGATTAATTTAGATTAGTCAAATGCTCATCTCCCAGATGAATTTTTCCAGAATGACTTTCTTTAATTCGAAGTTGGTCAGAATGACCAGCTTATGCTAATCATATCCCCATTCCCAAATGACGCAGAAGTTAGTCGAAACAGCTTTGCATGAATTTAACAATTATATTTTGAGCCGAAGGTTATGCCAATAGAATTAAAATGGGAATAATGTAATACGCTATGGTGTATGTTCTGTCTTGTGCGTGTACTCTAAGGAAGTCAGTCAGTTCAATAGACTAAGTCTAGTCAATATTTTACCAGCCCTAAACCGGTGTGATGGAAATGGTGGCCCGATGCATCCAGTGTCTCGAGGACACTCGCAGATAGACGTAAGTGTCCAAAGACAATAAGATCTGGATTTAATTGTCCGTCGGGCATTCAGGTCTGGATTTGGATGTCCTGAGACACTGGCTTCCAGGAGACGAAAGTCCTAACCTGGAGCCCAGTGTCCGCCTCGATTACAACTTCCGATTTTGGAGCCAACAGATCATTTCCGTCTGACCTTTATGAAGTCACTTCCGGTTCCGGTCATGTGACATTTGACCCTGCGCATGATGTCCGCTATTGTGCACATGGTCTCTTCCGATCACGTGACCGGAACCGGGAGTGACCTCACAAAGGTCAGCCGAAAGTGACCTGTTGACGTCACCAGTGGTAACTAGGTCAATAACGCCCTAAGTCCCCCTCTCTCTGTCTCTCCCTACTACTCAGAAGGTGAGTGAGGGCGAAAATGAAATGAAAAAAACAAGATAATTTTAACAGAAAATCTTGAAATTTATGCTAAGAAATAGCCAGGTAAGACTGCATCACACCTAAGGGCTTTTACTCGTGCTTTTGCGCCTCTTTGCTTGTCCGGTGGGAGCTTGTTCACAACAATGAAGAATACAACATATTGGCGAGAATACGTTACAACAAGTCAACACCAGAAATAACATATCTTGGACTATTTTATGCAAACAATTCCTTGTTTAACCCTACCAGGCCTGGAGAGAGAGGGGGGGGGGGGGGCAAATTTTCTGTGCAATCTCCGCAACGACAACAAATTGAGAGCTGACACGTACTCCGTGAATTTGTAGTTTATCATATTGGGGTCACTTGGAGCCTATTTGCATAACCTCCCGAGCAGAGGATCACGGGTAAATTCACGGGTAATTTATCATGCATTTTTTTTTTGAAAAAAATACATGAATACAATTTTCGCAAAATATGTTCCAAAAATCGACCAAGAAACGTCATCAAAGCAGACATCTTGGATTTTGTTTTACATTTTCTTGTACAGGTTGACTGAAAGATATAATGTGGTAAGTTTCAATTCCCTTACCTCGAGACATAAGAAAAATAGCCACCCCACCCAAAGGCCTGGACGGGCCCTAAACATCCCAGGCCAGATCAGGTTAACACAGAATTTCTTCAGATTTCTCGCATTCTTAGTAACGGCGGAAACCTTTAAACCGCGAAGTAAAGCTAGCAACCGCAGTGTAAAGATTACTCCGCGGTTTAAATGATTACTCGACGGTTTAACGGTTTACTCTGCGGTTTGAACGGTGTAAACGTTTCCAAGAGTTTTGTTTGGTTTTCGTTGAAACCCCCCCCCCCCCGATAAAGTCAATTATGACGACGTAATAAATAACACAAGGCTATTCCATGGATAACAACTTCTTTATTTATGACGTTTCGTTGGAGATACTTCCAACCTTATCAAAGCTTATTACAACACATATAAGGGAAGTGGGAAGAGGTGCCGACACACTGACTGCGTCACATGACTTCACAGAATAGTCTTCTGGTTAACCTATTCTAAAGCACATACCAAGAATCTAACGATTCGTGATATGTGTTGTATCTCAGGTACGCTTTTATTGTACCTGTTCATGTGGCAACTTGGATAGTAGTGTACAAAGCGTGAATGGAGTTAACTTTCCCCCGGATGTAACTATGACGTCACAACTTCCCATGGTGGCGCCATCTGCACATTTTGACGCATGGGGGGGCAACTCGATCTGCCAGAGTTTGGCTGCCATCTTGAATTTTTCAGACGGTGTGGGCGGCCATCTTGAATTGTGTGGAAAAGGGGATGTATTCCTCCGCGGTGATGCGGTCTGTCCGCGGTTTTGGCGGTGATGCGGTCGCGGGAAAAAGCTTCCGCGGAGAAAAAGTAGTCCCTATATAAAATGGTCCGATGGGGTCGAGTGAGGTATCAAAGTGAAGGTTAGGTGAAGGGGCATCTAATGGGTTGGGTGTGGGGTTGAAATATCGGCCTTCTGCGCATGCGCGGTGGCCGAAGGGTATGAAAATAGCCTTTTTGGAGCTAGGGGAGCCCCTAATGGTCCAATGGGGTCGAATGAGGTATCAATGTGAAACATTCATGAAGGGGCATCTAATGGAGTGGGTGTGGGGTTGAAATATCGGCATTCTGCGCATGCGCGGTGGCCCAAGGGTATGAAAATAGCCGTGTTGGAGCTAGGGGAGCCCCTAATGGTCCAATGGGGTCGAGTGAGGTATCAAAGTGAAGCCTAGGTGAAGGGATATTTTATGGCTGGGTGGGTGCATGTAAAATTTTTCCTGAAAAAAAAAAAAACGGAAAACGGACTTTATCGAAAAATCCGGGAAAATGCCTATATGGGGTATGGGGGTATATAGGTCGCCGGGCTTAACGGGGCTCGCCTGTCAATAGAGTTATCTCCCCCTAGTTCCAGGGTGGGTGTATGTAAAAATTTTCCTGAAAAAATACGGAACACGGACTTTATTCTAAATTACGGGAAAATGCCTATATGGGGTATGGGAGGTATAGGACCATCCTGGGAAACCTACTTCTCCACATTTGCGGTATAGGTTGTGGGGTCTCGTTTTCTTAGTCTCGTCAAGACAAACATGATAAGAAGTGTCCCGGAGCGAATCGGTGAAATTTTTGAAAAAGTACGATATAGCCTCATATAGTCCCATACTGGGGTATAGGACCGATGTTTGTCCCCCTGGGAAACGTACTTCTATACATTTGCGGTAGGGTTGTGGGGTCTCGTTTTACTCGTCTCGTCCTTTAGAACATGATAGGAAGTGTCCCCGTGCGAATCGGTGAAATTTTTGAAAAAGTACGATATAGCCCCATATAGACATATATATATAAATATTTATTTCTACTCCCAGTAGATCCTGGGTCTTCATTGGCCGAGAGCGGTCACGTGAAGTGAGGATAAATATTCGTCTCCTACTCTACTCTGTATACCAATAACACGATATAGCTAAATGATTTATGTATCCTTTGTTATGTATACTTTATTGCCCTTTATTTAAAATTTAATTGTTGACAATGTTTTGTCGTTCGTCGTACTTTGCTTAGCATTGAGTGTCTCGTACAATAAAATTCTTGAATCTTGAATCTACTGCACTGACTGACCTCCAGGCAGGGCTAGCCACCGTGTTCAGTGTAAACAAACATGGCTGCTGGAGTGTTCTGCCAGTGACAGAACTGGAAAAAAAGAATATGCCGGATATCAACTCCGTAAATCTGACCGATAAAATGTCCGACAGTTACTGGAAAAATCTGGAAAAGATAGTGTACTGTGACTGTGAGTAGAGACTGATGATTTTGAACAGCTAACGGTAACGAAATCTGGCCGACGCTTGACTCAGTTTTGGTTTGGTCTTCGACGATCGACCTCGGTACAATGTGCATGGTGTGGGAGTTTACCGCTGATAATCGAGCACACATGAATTTGACGTGTACAATTCTAGGTTATATGAATCAAAATACTGTTAGCATATAGTAAGCATTTTTAATATACGCTGTTTAATTCAAGATTAGACCATTTTCAGACTTTTTTGATTAGCGAACTGTGCAGTGTTTTTCGCCGACTCGACTCCGACTCGACCGATCACCCGAAGAGTCGGCGATCAAACTCTAGCGCTGTACGGTCTTTTGGCTTATAATTTCGAGCAAAAGTCAAGATTTCTTATCATATTTCTATGAAATTTGACCAAATATACCATGCTGATTCCGAATATTTCAAAATATTTGACGCGTCTCCAGCCGTTTTCCATCTCACTTTTTTCGTATTTGGTTAGCAAGTTTTAGACTCAGTTTATCACGTCTCTTTCCAGAGTTTAAAAGGCTGCTCGTAGAAATAAATTCGTTATCCAGTGTCGGGGAGTAGGATACGGGAATTTATCCTGTTTCCTGGCGAATACCCCACTCCCGCTTCGCGGTCGTGGGGTATTTTCGCCAGAAAACAGGATAAATTCCCGTATCCTACTCCCCAACACTGGATAACTCATAATATTCCCATACTGGAGTATAGGTTCAATGTTTATCCTACTGGGAAACCTACTTCTCGACATTTGCGGTAGGGTTGTGGGGTCTCGTTTTTCACGTCTCGTCATGTAGAACATGATAGGAAGTGTTGTGGAGCGAATCGGTGAAATTTTTGAAAAAGTCACCAAGGCCTGGGTAGGCCCATAGGCCTATACTGCATGGCTATGGGTGTATAGGGCCATACGGGGTGGCCGTGTTGGAGTCTAGGTGGGCCCCTAATGATCCTATGATGTCGTATGAGGTCTTATTTTGAAGCTCTCGTAGAGGAGCACTTGACTACACTAATGGTTGGTCCGTGTTCAATAGTCTGCGCATGCGCAGCCTGGCCGTAGTAGAGAAACCAGGCATTTTTGGGGGTATGTGGGTGTGTGTTTGGGTTAGAGATGGGCTATTCACGGTTCGAATGGGTCGTGTGAGGTATCAATGTGAAGCTTGTGTGGGGTAGAGTCAGAATGGCGTGTTTTTAAATGCAAGTCGCGTCAATCTGCGCATGCGCAGTCTGGCCGTAGTAGAGAAATCAGGCATTTTAGGGGTATGTGGGTGTGTGTTTGGGGTAGAGATGGACCGCTATGGATCCGAATAGGTCGTGGAAGGTGTCAAAGTGAAGCTTGTGTGGGTTAGAGTCAGAATGGTGTGTTTTTACGCGCAAGTCGCGTTAATCTGCGCATGCGCAGTTGGTTGTAGTAAGTAAAGTGACCATTTTGGGGCAGTACATGAAGGTATCTGGGGTCGACATGGACTATTCACGCTTCGAATGCGTCCTGGAAGGTGTCAGCTTGTAGTTCTCAGGGTGTAGACCCTGATTTGAGGGATGTTCCCGTCACCTGTGACGTCATCGGTGACGTCATCAGTACGAGTAGTAAGTAAAGTGGGTATTTTGGGGCAGTGAAAGGAAGGTATTTGGTGTAGGGATGGGCCATCCTTGGTCCGAATGCGTCCTGGGAGGTGTCATTTTGTAGGTCTCAGGGTGTAGACCCCGATTTGGGGGCTGTTCACAGCATCTGTGACGTCATTAGTGACGTCATCAGTACGAGTAGTAGCGAAAGTGAGCATTTTGGGGCAGTGAAGGAAGGTATTTGGGTAGAGATGGACCATCCTTGGTCAGAATGCATCGTGTGGGGTGTCATCTTGTAGTTTTCGGCGTGCAGACCCCGATTTAAGGCATGTTCGCGTCATATGTGACGCCATCGGTGACGTCATCAGTAGGAGTAGTAGCCAAACAGAGCATTTTGGGGCAATGAAAGAAGGTATTTGGTGTAGAGATGGACCATCCTTGATCAGAATGCGTCCTGTGGGGTGTCATCTTGTAGCCTTCGGGGTGGAGATCACGATTTGGGGAAAGTCCACAGCATCTGTGACGTCATTGGTGACGAAATCAGTACAAGTAGTAGCGAAAGTTAGCATTTTGGGGCAGTGAAGGAAGGTATTTGGTGTAGAGATAGACCATCCATATCTGTCATGCATTATACCAAATCTGTGCTGTATTATACCATATCTGTCCTGAATTATACCATATCTGAGCTGTATTATACCATATCTATACTGTGTTATACAATATCTGTCTGTATTATACCAAGTCTGTCCTGCATTGTACAATATTTGTCCTCTATTATACCATATATGTCCTGTATTATGCCAAATCTGTCCTGTATTATACAGTATCGGTCCTTTATTATACCAAATCTGTGCTGTATTGTAGCATATCTATACTGTATTGTACCATATGTCCTGTATTTTACAATATATGTTCTGTATTATACAATATTTGCCCTCTATTATACCATATCTGTGCTGTATTATACCATATGTGATGTATTATATAATATCTGTGCTGTATTATACCATATCTGTGCTGTATTGTATCATATATGTCCTGTGTTATACCATATCTGTGCTGTATTTTACAGTATGTCCTGTATTGTACCATATATGACCTGTATTATACCGTATCTGTCCTGTATTATACACTGTTTGTCCTCTAATATACCATATCTGAGATACATTATACCATATATCTGTGCTGTATTATACCATATCTGTCCTGCATTATACCAAATATGTGCGGTATTATACCATATCTGTGCTGTATTATCCCGTGTCTGTACTGTATTATACAGTATCTGTCCTGTATTGTACCATATATGTCCTGTATCATACCATATGTCTTGTATTATACAATGTTTGTCTTCTATTGTATCATATCTGTCATGCATCATACCATATATATGTGCTGTATTATACCATATCTGTCCTGCATTATACCAAATCTGTGATGTACTATACCATATCTGTCCTGAATTATAACATATCTGTGCTTTATTATACAATATCTGGGCTGCTTTATACCAAATCTGTGCTGTATTATACCATATCTGTCTTGAATTATACCATATCTGT
>JAVTVY010027373.1:0-105696 GCA_036873755.1 Hanleya hanleyi | reverse complement strand
TAAAGTTATTTATACTGTATCTAGGTATCATCCTGGAAGCCTGATTTCGTAATTCTGTAAAATTTTATATATGTCCAATTCTGTCAAATATATTTAAAACAGTTTGCAAATTTTGAATTAAGAAAATGTTTCCAGCACAATACAACCTGTTGCAAACTGGCTTCTATAATTAGTGTTGCCTGAAACCTGGCATTAAAATGACAATCTTAGAGCATGGGGTATGTAAAAGACAGTCCAACCTTGGGATTTTGCCAGTAAAACATGTTTCTCAGAAGTCTGGTGATATTTGTGTTGTGATTCTTGTTGTCTGTGAAGTTTGAGGTCTTTACTCCATTACCCTGTGATTATTAGCCCATGTACAACATTCCAGTGGTCAATAAAACCATAAACAAAAAAGTGACTTCAGTTTGTTTGTCTGTCTCTACTATGATAACGTTCTCTCTGAAAATTGGATGGAAACTTAGCCAGGCAAATTGTTTCAAACTGGGTCCTACTGGATGCGGACAACCTCATGGTGCATCCAATTCTGAGGAGCAGAAGATCGTCATAAAGCAGCCTTCACAATCCAGTTAAATGAGTATCAATTTGAGGTATTTCCATTTGGGTTTGGAAATGCCCCGGCCACATGTCATACTGTGATAAACTATATTTACTGTCAATCAGACCTCATTCATATGAAGAGGAGGTAGCCTTCAGTATTTCGTAGGATTATACCATTGGCATTTGTTAACAAAATCGCAAGAATCGTGCGTGATCCTTGAGATGTCTTTGAAGAATGCACTCAGAATATCGTCTTGTGGGGTCGTGTGACTAATTGTTAGTATGCTAACATTATTTCCACCTCCATGGCATGTAGGTTCCCAGGGGGAATTGCCCCACAACCCAGATGGTGCAATAATCAGATTCGCTCCACCTTAAAATACTTAAGTTATTGTGACGGTCTTTGAC
The DNA here is from genome assembly GCA_036873755.1 of Hanleya hanleyi. NCBI lineage: Eukaryota > Metazoa > Mollusca > Polyplacophora > Lepidopleurida > Hanleyidae > Hanleya > Hanleya hanleyi. The sequence continues at coordinate 104,748 of JAVTVY010027373.1, read as the reverse complement.
AAAAATAAATTTGGTTGATGTGTATGCCGATTTAGGCTGCCAATGAAGGGATGCAGTTTGTCAGTTAGGAATTAACATGCCATGGTGGTGGAAAACATATTCAAATTTTCCATATCCCATAAAATAAACTGTTTTCGCCTACTAATTGGCCATAGTTTATATGAACTAATTATATCACACCTCGAAATTCATTTGAAGATATTTTTAAAATAATTTAAATACATATTTTACCGGTAATTCCGAGATCATTTAAGATTTTTTTCGAGGGTGCCCACCATGTTGTACAATATGCTACAACAGGTTACCCAAAACTAGTAATAACGGATTTAGCATTTTACTGGAATGTAAAATGTCTAACATTTAGATAATTTCAAACAGCAAATCAGAAGATGACCAAATAATTTATTATCCTATCAATGTTCCCAAATCGTATATGTCGCTATAGCACAACGCTCGTGTCAATGCAATTCGGTTAGATCCTATAGCAATATATCCAAATGGGGGAGCAGAAAGGATTTTATTTTAGCCAGATTGGGAGATGACATGATCTAGCGCAATACTTTCCTTCCTTCAACAGAATGCATAACTTATAACCGAAAGTAGCAGAAAGTTTCTGCAAATCTAGCACACTGAAAGATTTGGCTCAACCAATGGATTAAATTCCTACGAAGTAGGCTACAGATCGCAAATTGTCCGGTAATGAGTGAGTCAGTCAGTCCATCCGAATCCTTTCGTCGGCAAAATAAGGAGAACCGTTGACATTATAACCTTGATTTTTGGCATGAACGAGCATTAGGGCATTGTTACCCGCTAGTTCTGATCTGAAATAATTCTGATTAAAATTAGATTTATAATTAACACTTCAGTATATTGTTATAGATATACATGTATGTAAGCTGTAGCCTAACGTGTATCCTATTTCACATCCAAACATGTCATCATTGCCAAGAAAACTGTGGTCCGTTTTGCTCCAGCGTTTTATCGCATTTAATGAGTAGGCCTATCAGTTACTGACCGGCTAAAAATACCCTACTGCATATACCCTCAAAAATTCAGCGCTGTTTGCACAACGAAGCTGAGGTGGTTTAACGTTTATCAATGAAGAAAATCACCGATCAACTGCCATAGAATATAATGTGAATCAAGGAAATCGGAATAGTACATTCATCAGATTGCCGATACCCAAAATGTGTTGTCTCATATATCTAGATAACGTGATGTAGAGACGCTATTTATTCGTCTTTGTACCGGTTATGCTCAGGAGAATCACATAGAATCATTATTATCTTGTGCATAGACGGTGTTGGTCTTGAGTTGAATTACCGTAAACTACATAAATGCTACCTTTCTATACTATAGTACTATATATAAAAAATGGTGTATTGTTGGGAAAATAATGTGATTCAAAAAGTTGTTTTGATCCTGGACAAGGGCACTGAAAACCACTAAAGAGATGTAGATGTATTTTCACACGTAAAGCTTGAAATCTAGTGAACCTATATTATTCAATCTGTTTCCTTTAATTAAAAAAATGTAAAATTAAATCGGCGATCGTTATTTATTTTGGAATGAAGGCGCATTAGGAGACTGTTACCAACAAGTTCTGAGCTGACCTACTTTTGATGAAAATTTCTGGTGATTTTTGATGAAAATAACTGGCGATTCTGACTTGGGCGATGCCCATCTTAATATAGGCAGGATTTCAACTGGAGGTGGGGATTTCCAAGAGTTCAGTTCGCGTTCGAGTCCTAATGCCTACTGTACTTCGTAGGTCCTGTGACGTTAGTCACACTGCTCATGTTTTGAATAGACCGCTCAAATTATACATTAAATACTGCAATAAGATCCAATAAGGAACTACCCTATCAAAGAGCAACTGCTTTTATGGTCAAAGCAAATATGTGTATATGTCAATGGTGCCTGTACTAAATGTAAACGATTGTATACGTCATGGAAGTCAACCGTTCACTGCATATGAATACCGATGTAATGGCACTGAACCATGTGACAAGTTATTATTGTTACCCATAAAACTCAATAGCAACTTCCCATATACGCGGAGTTGGTCGGCAGAGGCGCTCAAACGTTATCGAGCGAAATAAGGCCGACAGAAGAAAAAGATAAAAGAGTAACACCTAAGTAGATGAGAATAAACCTGTCTCTTCCCATACAAATGGAATATTTGAAAAAATTCCGTAGTTAAATGATCCGATTTTATTCTAAAATATTCATATAAGAGTTAGTATTTCATAGTATTGTAATGCCGTCTATGTTTTCAGACATGATTGGCACGACAAGAAGATAACAAACCAGGAATTCACCAGATCTACAGTGGATGAATACATCTGCGAAATATCAGCAATGCAGGAACTAACAGGCTGTAGTCTCTGGTTTCAGCCAGCATGCTCGACAAGTATGGAAAGCCATCAGTGTCATAACCTCTGGTTTTCCACACGTGGTAATTCGATTTTCCACGCGTGGAAATTCTATTATCCACGCGTGGAAAATACAGCCAATGGTTTGACTTGTAATTACCACGTGTGGATATTTCGACCAATTACTCAACTTGGAAATACCACACGTGGAAATTATTTACCACGTGTGGAAAATATCCACCAATGATAGAACTGGGAATACCACGTGTGGAAATTATTTACCACACGTCGTATTTATCACCCAATCATTGAATTCGGAAATACGACGCGTGGTAAATAATTTCGACACGTGGTATTCTCATTTATCCACGCGTCGAAATTTTATTTTACCCAGCCAATGAATGCGAGCTTAACAAAGAAAGCTGGTCCCTTCAGAATGGCGGAAATCGACAGTTTGCGGCGGTTCAAGTGTCAGTTCTCCGAATGTGTTCGTCTAGCTGGAACAGACAATCTGCAACAGGACACTGCGAATTTCATAAAATACAGGTACGTGTAGCAAACTTTAATAAGTTGTTTTGTTGAGCAGTGCAGGATCTCCACCTCAGGCTGAGTCGTATAGGTCGATGACCGTGCAACAGATAAGACAGGGTGAAAATGCGTGAATCTGCTTTCTGTAATGATTGTTTTCATTGGTAGATTAGAATTACCACGTATGAAAAACCCAGTGAAATACCACGCGTGGAAATTATTTACCACGCGTCGTATTTTCGAATGCAATGATTGGGTGATAAATACGACGTGTGGTAAATAATTTCCACATGTGGCATTCCCAGTTCTATCATTGGTGGATATTTTCCACACGTGATAAGTGATTTCCACGTGTGGTATTTCCAAGTTCAGTAATTGGTCGAAATATCCACACGTGGTAATTACAAGTCAAACCATTGGCTGGATTTTCCACGCGTGAAAAATCGAATTACCACGTGTGGAAAACCAGAGGTTATGACACTGATGGCTTTCCATAGACAAGTCGTGCCACTGTGACCCCAAGTTGCTACCGGGCCCTCGGTGGCCGAGTGGTCTTAGATGCGTCGCTGATGATCGCTAGCCTCACACCGCTGAACCGGCATGGGTTCGAGCCCCGCTGGTGCATGTAAGAAAATTGGTCAGTTACTTGCTGACGGGCAGTGATTCTCTCCGGGTACACCGGCTTCCTCCACCACTCAAACTGTCTGTGGAGTCACTGTGTCACCATTGTGACTCTATGGTGTCTTTGGTGCACAAGGGATCATTCCATCATGGTTAATCTGGGTGCTGCGATTGTCCCATCAGTAATGTGGGTAGAACGGGGATGTTCACCCGCTATGTCACTATATGGCCCCGGCGATGCACAAGGATTCCTCGTACACTCGGCTGTCTCCGGACCAAGGCATGGTTGTCCTCGGATGTCCTCGGTATTTTGATGCCTACTTTGTATGCTCTGGAGTAAGAGGGAATCAGTCATCCATGGGATCACCTGCCTTATGGTTGGAGTTGGTGGTAACTTGCTGACGAAATAGGTCTTTCCAGTGTTGAGGCTTAAATTATTTTATGGACGACGGCTGAATATTGAATGTCAGATCTAACATTTGCTATTATTCAGCATTACCAATTCTGATTGGGGGAAAGGACAGGCAAATGCTCATCTCACACAGATTGTTCTTCCTCAATGTAACCGCATAATTTGAATTAAGGTTGTGTTTAATTTTTCAACCCTACCCATTGGAGGACGGGTGTTATGTGGTTATTCTTGTTTTTGCGAACCACAGCAAGTCACACAGCCTGTAGATATGGCAAGCCGTTTTGGTATTTATTCATTTATTTTTGATATCAAAAATTCTTTTTTTGATATCAAAAATTCTTTTTTTTGATATCAAAAATTCTTTTTTTGATATCAAAAATAAAAGTTTATTTTGGATATCAAAAATACAATTTTGGATATCAAAAATTCTTTTTTTGATATCAAAAATACTATTTTGGATATCAAAAAAAGAATTTTTGATATCCAAAATAAACCGTTTATTTTTGATATCAAAAAAAGAATTTTTGATATCCAAAATAGTATTTTTGATATCAAAACTAAACCGTTTATTTTTGATATCAAAAATAGAGGACCACTTACACCAAACAGGGCCGTAGCCAGGAGTTACCGAGGGGTGGTTCGCCTTCACTCCAAAAGGGCACATCATGGGGTTCGCTGTATGGGAAAAGGGGTAAATAGGGGGTTCGCTTCAGTGTTTGAAAAGGGCATTTATATGAAAAAAGTATATAATATTTCCAAAGGGGGGGGCGGGGGGGGGGTTCGCCCCAACCCAGAAACCCCCCCTTGGCTACGGGCCTGCCAAAATGGAAATAATGCGCTCTCCTTTACCAAGATTTATCTCCCATCTTTGGCTTCATCTCAAAAAGTGCTACCATACAAAATAACTCATAAAAATCATAATGCAAATTACACAAATTCTGTCGTTGGTTGTTCATATATTCAAGAGCTATCATTCAATCGAAATTTTCTCCTTGTTTATTGATTGATACAATTTCACTCCTCAGTACCGACACCCGTCGTTTGGCGCCAAAAAAGAATGGAGAATGGCTGATTCGGGTAACCCAACTCAGGTTAACGCTGTTAGAAATGTTGTACAAAATGCATTGTCAGCTGTACAGGAGGCGAGAGAATTTTATCCGATTAAATACCAAAACGGCGCACATTTATTTTTGATATCAAAAATTCTTTTTTTGATATCAAGAATAGAGGAATAAATACCAAAACGGCTTGCCATATGGCAAACCGTTTTGGTATTTATTCATTTATTTTTGATATCAAAAAAAGAATTTTTGATATCCAAAATAGTATTTTTGATATCAAAAATAAACTTTTATTTTTGATATCAAAAAAAGAATTTTTGATATCAAAAAAAGAATTTTTGATATCAAAAATAGTATTTTGGATATCAAAAATAGTATTTTTGATATCAAAAAAAGAATTTTTGATATCAAAAATAAACGGTTTATTTTTGATATCAAAAATTCTTTTTTTGATATCAAAAATACTATTTTTGATATCAACAATTCTATTTTTGATATCAAAAAAAGAATTTTTGATATCAAAAATAGAATTGTTGATATCAAAAATAGTATTTTTGATATCAACAATTATCCGATTAAATACCAAAACGGCGCACATTTATTTTTGATATCAAAAAAAGAATTTTTGATATCAAAAATAAAGGAATAAATACCAAAACGGCTTGCCATATGTAGAAGGGGTTACTCTCAAAATTTCTGTCCTAGTGCTTGTGCACGTCTAGTGGTATCCCGGACCCGGATATGTACGCAAGGAGAAGAACCCTGATTCATTGCACAGGTCTTGACAATATTCACGTCTGCAACATGGGAGCTGTAATGGATGTGCTCGAGCCTGGTATCTCTCCATAGGGAGTGTATGTCACTGTGTTTATTGTCCCCCTTTAAAATGGTTCTTGCTTCTATGTGTCCGTGCATGCACGGACATGTCCGTGCAAATACTTCGTAAGCAATAACTTCTAAATGCTTTGTCGGATTCCTCCGAAATTTGGCATCTGCATTCTTTGCGACAAGACGTCTCTTGGCATTACGTTTCAGCAAGATCCACCTGTAGGTGGCGCCAATGGTTCTTGCTTCTATGTGTCCGTGCATGCACGGACATGTCCGTGCAAATACTTCGTAAGCAATAACTTCTAAATGCTTTGTCGGATTCCTCCGAAATTTGGCATCTGCATTCTTTGCGACAAGACGTCTCTTGGTATTACGTTTCAGCAAGATCCGCCTGTAGGTGGCGCCACTGGGGTCTTGCTTCTAAGGTCGTGCATGCACGGACATGTCCGTCGCAAATACTTCGTAAGCGATAACTCCTAAATGCTTTGTCGGATTCCTCCGAAATTTGGCATCTGCATTCTTTGCGACAAGACGTCTGTTGGTATTACGTTTCAGCAAGATCCACCTGTAGGTGGCGCCACTGGGTCTTGTTCCAATATTTAGTGCATGTCCGTGCAAATACTGCGTAAGCGATAACTCCTAAATGCTTTGTCGGATTCCTCCGAAATTTGGCATCTGCATTCTTTGCGACAAGACGTCGCTGGTATTACGTTTCAGCAAGATCCGCCTGTAGGTGGCGCCACTGGGTCTTGTTCCAATCTTTAATGCATGTCCGTTCATGTTTGTTCAAATCCTTCGGAGCGATAACTTTCGAACAATTTGTCGGATTTCTTCGAAATTTGGTAAATGCATTCCCTGCGACAAAACACCGTTGGTGATGCGTTTCAGCAAAATCCACCCGGAGGTGGCGCCACTAGAGTTCATTCCATTATTCCATGCTGCAAGTGATAACTTAGAAACACTTGGTCGAATTTCTTTGAAATATCCTACATATGTACCTTTCTGGGTAACATGAGAAACGTTGCGGCTCATCGGATTCTTCTCAAATTTGGCATGCATTTACCATGCCAGGAGCTGTTGCTTGGGATTGCCTTTCGCTCACTTGCACTCACAGGTGGCGCCACCTGGTGGCAACATCACAAATTCGTTTCCGGGTAATAACTTGAGAACTGACCATCGGATTCTTCTCAAATTTTGTATGAATGTACCGTGACATAAGATGTCGCTTGATAATGCATTTCACTGACTTGCGCCTAGAGGTGGCGTCACCTGGTGTCAAAATCTAAATTTGGTTTCTGGGCAATAAGGGGCCGGGCAAAATTTACCAGGGGGACGGGACCGGTGCATCTTCAAAAGTCGGTGGAAAAAAAGTCTGGTCCCCCCAAAAATTTGATCAAAAAAAGTACATGTCCCGTACAGAGGTATGGTAAAAAAACTTCCTGTCCCGCTGCACAGTGTGGTGAAAAAAACTTCCTGTCCCGCTACAAGGTGTGGCGAAAAAAACTATGATTCAGCCTATCCTCTCGTCAAGAACCTTTCAATTATAATGTTAGAGTTCCTAAAACTCGATAGTTGGTTAATAAATGCATATCCAAGTCGCCAAAGAAAATACTGTTAACTTGGTGTGAAATAAAGTTGATTTAGTAGTCAAATACCGGTATATTACACATTTGAGCTGTAGGAAACATGCAACAGTTTCTCAGATAGTCGGGATTCTCAGTATTTCAGTAGCAAAACACATGTAGGAGACAATGTATACAAAATAATGAAGAATCCAACTATTACCAATGTTAGCATGAATTGATCAAAATGAGCTAAAAACATGCAAAATGTACAAGTTGACTGACAATTCAGCCTTCAACCTATATACATGTATCCTAAAAGTGGCATCAAGGCTATAGGGTGGCATCAATTTCATTATTTTGAGCAAACATAGATGGTAAATATCTTCTGGAAATAAATTGTGTTAAATTTGCAATGATTTGTACAATTGCATAAAAACATACTGCTACAGACATGACAGATTAAGATGGATTTATAACATAGGCAACAATGCTCTGGCATTAGAGTTATTTCCCTTGAAAGGTTTGGATTAAATTAATTTGCAATATTTCATTTCCGGGGTTGGCCCAAGTTTAACTTAACGTCTATATGGGAATTTGTGCTTATTGAAAATATTCTACTGAGAGTCACTGATTCAAGTTTCCAATTGTCGTATCACATCGAGGATTAAATCTCAGAATTAACTTTGTGTCATATCGACAGCCTGTATCGCCTCAATATCAGTCATTTGTGCACCCCTAGCACAGACAGAACCGTTCATCGCATGAAAATCACCTGTTGACTTTCTGCTAATTCAAGGGGATTCTCATTCAACAGATGCATCAGAGTCCATTTTGGCATCACAATACCAAATCAGTGTGATTTACATGATTCAATCACATGTTCATGCAATAAATGGTAAAGGCTTTTGTAATGATATTCAATTCTGGTATAAAAAATGTAGCTCCATCTATGTATTTTATACAGTACCCGGATGGAATAGTATTAACTTTGCGAATAAAACACCAACAAATAACTTGTTCCCATCAAGTTTGACAGTTTCCGTTTTTCCGGTTTCAAATCGGGTTAATATCTTGCAATGTGTTACTCGCGGGAACATCCCTTTTTACGCGCGTAACGTCCCTTTCGAGTTTTCGTACGAGTTGAGTCTTCCGATTTCCAAAATTGTCCAAGTAGATATCATCAGACAGACATCCAATTCATGGGAATCGACAGTAGAGGAGTGTTACGACGGCAGTGCAGCGTACAGAACTGCGATTGTGAGGAATATCAACGTCCTCTGGTCGAGAGTAGCGGACAACAGAATGGGGCATGCGCTGTGGCGACCCACCCGCTAAACACAGTGCCACAGCTTCCAGTCTGACAAGACCACAGGCACATGCAGACAGGAACCGTCAGCATCTAAGCACTACAGTCAACTTTAATTCAAACACTGCGATCTTCCGTAAAGTATGTACCCCCCCCCCCCCCTTCAAACATACGCCAAAGTTGTTGTAGTACATTGTTGTCCAAGCTGTATCTACATTATTGATTGACGAAGAAGCTTGAAATTGATGTGGAAGATGCTTAGTATCATGTAGATGTGCAGTGTTAGAGGCTTTTTTTCGCTACTTTTGATGATTTCTCCCAGAGTTATGGCCCTTCATCATCAACATCAATATATGTTTGTCCAGTCCATATCTCTCTTATTATTGCATGAACAGCTTCAAAATTTATATAGATTAGAAGATGCCTTGTACCGTGCAGATGTGTGCCCTCATGCTTTCTTCGCCCCTTTCCAATTAACAGGTCATAGTCCAGTACAGTGGTTGTGTCAGAACAACATTTTGTTGCCATATGGTCACCAAATGTCGAGATAAGAACTCATTTAGATCCATTTATCATAGTTTGGATCTGTTTTCATCAGATTAGTGATGGGTTTTTTAGCCAAGTTCCAATAAATTATGCATTTATTGCATGAACATGTGATTGAATCATGTAAATCACACTGATTTGGTATTCAAATTATATTAATCCTGTTATGGGCAATTCCTTTTTGTGCCAATGAACTTGTTTTGTCAAGTAAACAGTAGTGGTGAATTGAGGCTCCCATGCCACTGTGGTAGATGACAGGTGGCATTGATAGAATGTTGATTGCACATAGCTATCTGTGAAGGTGATGAGTCATGTTAGTGTGATATATAAATTGTTTGTTCTGATTCTTTTTTTATCAGTTCACAATTTTTAATTCAATTTGTTGTTGGCTACTATAAATTGAGTATTTGAGAATGACAGTGTTCTATTCATATACATGTACAAACCATTCCACATGGTGCATAGAGTCACTTTCTGTAACCCTACATTTATGTCTGATGGCTAACTCCTGATAGTTCATTTTGCACAGGAAATTCTTCTGTTCTACTCTGGTTGGAATAATATCTGCCTGTGGAGCAATAAAGATGGAGTGATACTCAACTTACAGTGTTGTTCATTTACTAAGATCACAATACTGAGGGTGAGATACAGAGTGGTCCTTGGTCAAATCATCTCGACCCAATGGTTTGATTGATGATTGGTTCTTTAGCATTACAAACATGGGAAATGGATAAACCTGATGTGTTTTGTCGGTGTTATTGGCCTTGACATTGGCCCCCCATATGCAACAAGCTCAATTCTACCCCCCCCCCCCCCCCCCCAATACAGATCTGCAGTACTTCTCTCAGTCCAATATAATTTTTTGTGCAATATTGGCGATAAAAAAAACTTGCTGTCCCGTTGCTCACCGCATTAAAAAAATTACATGTCCCGTCCCTGGTTGCATGAAAAAAAAATCTGGTCCCTTCCACAAATACACCGGTCCCGTCCCCAGGTAAATTTTGCTCGGCCCCTAACTTGAGGACCCTCATCGGATTCTTCTCAAATTTGGTATGCAGATGTCCCCATGATACCATGTACCTTGGGATTGTATTTTTCCCGCTTCTGCCTACAGGTGGCGTCTTCTGGTGGAAAAATTTGTTTCCGGGCAATAATTTGGCAACTGCTCATCAGATTATTCTCAGATTTTGTATTCATATGTGACCCGCCCCAAATAACATGAACACCGGTGGGCATCTAGTACCGGCAATAACTTGAGGACCCCTCTTCAGAGTCTCAAAGTTCATATGCCGATACCATGACATGAGATGTCATTTGGGATTGTGTTTTGCCTGCTTGCACCTACAGGTGGTGACTCCTTGTGGCAAAGTCTAAATTTGGTTTCTGGGCAATAGGTTGAGGATGCCTTCATATTCTTGTCAAATTTAGTTTGCAGATAATATGCCATGAGTTGTCTCTTGGGGTTGCATTTCGGTTACATAATTTTCATGCTACATGGTAAAGAAAATATATTACAGTAGCAATCAACATTCAGTCAGCCATTCGGAGTTGATCTCAAAACCTGGGAAGGTGGAAAGACCCCTCTGCTTCTTACGCCTGTGAAGTAGCTGTTGCCATCCTCATGAATATCTTCTGAAACCGACAGCGCTTATAGATATTGCTGCCATTTTGTCGGGGGACCTAGCATCCTCTGGCTGCTTGTTATCTGAACGATGGTTAATAATTTGGTTTAATTTTTCTAGTCTAGCTGACCTTAGTCTATCCCAAAGGAAAATGACGGAAATGACCCGAGAAGAGTTCATGGTTCTAGTGCATTACTCAGACACGTTTCCAAAATAAGCCACACTCTACCAGGCTCCTCCTCTCCCTCTTGTACTTTGGACAGAACTGCTCCAACAGCATGGTTTGACGCATCTGTATCCAAGATAAATGTTCCACTGAATTGACGGTATGCCAGTACCTACCATCTTCTCTAGCCAAGTCGACGTACATCACGTTGCTCTGTACATTGCCTTGGCATACTTCTCTAGTAAAGTTGGAACACAGGTGCCGGCCCTAATAATGTTAATTTCAGTGAAATAGAAGCGAAATGTCAATATATGAAATGTTGTTGTTGTTGTTGTTGTTGTTTACGTACAACAACAACACGGTATCTGGAAGACGGGAGTATCCCAGCAGCCTTTGCGGCGCTCCGTGACAACAGTGGCGTGGGCTAAGGCATGGCCTAGCGACGTATTCACTTAGCCCAGGCAGACCGGGATTCTCGCCGTTAAATCGTATTTCCTCGACGTTTGCGGCTGGTAATCATTTGGAGTCGATAATATATTGTTAATAAGGTAACATTTAACAGCTGAAAGGATCAATTTTGTGGTAAAGAATCCAGGAAAGGGTAATAAACAGCTCTAAATAACCCACAACACTGATCTACAGGGCGCCAACCCAGCCGTTAAAATCCTGGGGTTAATACAGCGGCAACATCACCATTGTCGGCATATAGCACGGATAATCTGTTTTAATTTCCCCCCCATCAAGCTGTTAATTATCCATATTCAGTGATTGACTTATTAAATGATTAACATCAGCATGAAGGAGTATGTATCTGAAGAATATATTCGAGGAAAGTTTATTTATCCAAACCGACTAGCGAGAGTTTTGACTGATATCTTGTCTTTGCCTCACCTGGCAGATTATCTGAATAATCGTAACTTATCGTGCTAGTTGTAAATATTGTCTGAGATTGTCATGAAAACTCAGTTTATATATAACCGAAGGAATTTTGCTAAAACAAGTATATATCTGTGTTATTTACCATTTCCTGATCATTAAGTCAATCATTAAATCTGGATAATTAACAGCTTTATAAAAGCAGAAGAACACAGACTATCCATAACGGTGAAGGAATTTTGCTACAATTATATATCTGCGTTATTTAGCATTTCATGATCAATAAGTCAATCATTTGATAAGTCAGTCACTGAATATGGATAATTAACAGCTTTATGGGGGGAAATTAAAACAGATTATCCGTGTTATATGCCGACAATGACGGTGTTGCCGCTGTGTTAACCCCAGGGTTTTAACGGCTGGGTTAGCGCCCCGTAGATCAGTGTTGTGGTTTATTTAAGAGCTGTTTATTACCCTTTCCTGGAGTCTTTACCACAAAATTGATCCTTTCAGCTGTTAAATGTTACCTTATTAACAATATATTATCGACTCCAAATGATTACCAGCCGCAAACGTCGAGGAAATACGATTTAACGGCGAGAATCCCGGTCTGCCTGGGCTAAGTGAATACGTCGCTAGGCCATGCCTTAGCCCACGCCACTGTTGTCACGGAGCGCCGCAAAGGCTGCTGGGATACTCCCGTCTTCCAGATATAGACACGACATATGATATTCACTAATTTCTCTTTATTCAACCAAATTTACATAATTAGTGCAGGTGCCTGTGGTTGGAACGTGAATCCTCATCGATGAGTGGAATGCAGAGACGGCTCGCTGCATCCAATCAGAATGGGCGTTACGTAGCAGTTGATTACCAAGATGGAAGGATACGATACGATACGATACGATGGCGGCCCCACTAAGAACGAGCTGTGTCGAATGTGTGTGGAAATTCTGCCGGAAAAACCCCAACAGGAGAAGCATTTTCACGGCCACTATCGATGTTCTGATCAGTTGAATCAGCTTTTGGGACGCGCTGCACGGTCGAACGATAACGAATCGCCTTATGAGTGTGGTCGATTTGAAATTGAAGGGGAACAACTCCTGGAAGCAAAAAGTCGCTCATCGTTGAAACTTCCGCTAGGTGGCGCGGAGCAGTACTCCTCTGCCACCAGCTAAGAATGTCAAGGCAGCGTAGAGAGCTTTGCGATGTAGTTGACTTGGCTGGTGAAGATGGTAACGGTCATATAGTTAATCATCTTCCATCACATGAAGAGCTACAGTAAAAGCGTGGCTGAGATACAAATCATCGGATGGATCATTTCTGGCTCATGTGCTGTTTTCATATATGCACACAGAATTTTGGCCTGTGGAGTCACATGTCACATCTTTTTCCATCACCTATGTTGCGTTTGATACAAAACAAATCCTGAACAAATTTTCGGTAATACTTGGTAAGTCCGAGAAAAGTTTACGTTATTGGAAACGTGGCATTTCTTAACCACATCCACCAAAACTGGGTTAGTTTTTACCCCTTGTTCGCGGACTACGTGACAAGCATATAATAGTTTTTAAACAGCAGACATTTCTGAGGCTGTAGTTCCAGTTTATATTTGGATATACAGCCACTTTGCTCTGTCGGCGTAATCCCGAACTTTGCGGTAAACCGCCACGAATGCTGGATTATTCTTCACTCCTTGTTCACCGACTACGCGACATAGGAATATAACTTTTTTTAGAACAGCATACATTTCTTAGGCTTTAGTTTCAGGTTGTATGAAGAAATTCCTTTGAAGACTCATCAAAATTTGCTCAATCAAACCAGGACATGAGGACCAGTTCCCTGAGGACCAGCCCCATAGCACTCTGGAATGTTCCTGAGACGTCACTCAATCCAACAGGCATCCTGGTAAACCAGAATAAAACAAAAGTTGTGGTGAAAGAGCCGTCGTCCATGAAAAAATTTCCGCGTCATTCATCGAAAGACATATTTCGTATGACAGGTAGTACCAATTTCAAATGTGTATGAACTAAAATAAGAAATTACAAGCGTCTGGTCCGTCATTCATAATTCAGCCGTCGTCCATTAGAGGTCATAATCCAAAGACCTATTCCATATAACAGTATTAGCACCAAATTCAAAAAGACAATCATAGTATACATAAACATAGGCTTGTTTCCTGCAAGAGAGAAGCGGTCAACAGTTTTCAATGATGCCGGCAAGACATCATGATGTTCCAAAAATATCAAATCCGTATCGCTGATCAGTATTCTTAATCCATAATATTCGTTGTACAGTCGTCATCTAAAGAATGATGTATCTCAGTCACGCTTTGATTGTGACTGTTCATATGAGTACCATGAGGATCTTGAAGTACATGGGTTCATACGGCCCCTAGCCCCGGGTTAAGCGGAATTAGACACAAGCTACGAAACGTAACGCCATAGATCTTGCACGATACGCTCGTATTTTGCTATCAGCATGCGATATGTATCGCCAAATTTGAATAACTTTGAGTGGAGGCGCTTGGTGGTGTAGCTCTGTTTTATAAGTTTCTGCAACAATGTTTTGTGACGTTGATTAAAATCGTCACATTTAACACAGGATCTAGCAAATGCTACTAGGCGTGATATGTATACGCCATATGCAGGTCCCACTGGAATATACAATGTCGAAATTGTAATCATCTCTTTTGTCATACAGTCGACGAGAGAGAAGGCCCGCTTCATTTTTATAGAGATATAGGTCTAAATATGATGTGCATGTAGGGCTATCTGTAGTTTCCTTCAAATCCAGTGAAGGTGGATATATATCCTTCACTGCGTCATTTATATAGCGATTATCCACAGCGAGATGATCGTCTATATAGCGCTTGGTGAATGAGAAGGAACTGGCTTTGAATGGATCGGTTTTTGAAAGCGCCTGCATATAGTCATATTCATAAGAGAACAGATATAGGTCAGCCAACAGGGGTGCACAATTAGTACCCATTGGAATACCTATATGCTGCTGAATGACAGACCAGACGCTTGTAATTTAGTGGGCAACATCACAACCTCCTCTGATAATCGGCGCAAACAAGGCGAATCTAGTGGGAGGTAATTGAACAAGTCGGATGGATATTCCGGTTCCATTTCTAACAACATGCCAGGGTAGGTCCCCTTTGCGATCTTCACAGAAGGGGGGTGGGGTTCAGTAGCCTGACGGAAACCAGATCCATCATCTTCGCCAGCGCGGATTCAGCATAATCCTCCCTGTAGGGATCCCGAATTGTCGGCAATTGAGCCATCATCCGAACGCATGGCACGTAGAAACATCTGCACATAGACATGCGATAACGGGGGTGATTTGCGTGTATTAGGGTGTGTTCAAATGGGCACAGACGATTGGCCCCGTGTAGGAGGCCATCGGACCAGTCATACCCCGAGTACCATGCAGCGATGACACACCTCCTAAGAGAACAATCATTGCTCATCGAACGTGAGCGGTAGTGCTTGATAGCACAATGATTTCCCTCGTCCTGTTCTAACACATAGCAAGATGTCCTTACTCTTCTTAAAACAGTTAATCGCCCTCTTCTGAACGTCATTTAACGCTTCAATGTGAAACTTCTCAGCTTGATCTCATCTTGAAGATACAACCGACGAGCATATGACACGGACGATTTGATTGGCCAGCACGGAGAACAACTTCGAACATGATTATTTCCCTCTAGATATTTGCCTTTTTTGGTTGATAGGTGGCGCCTTGTGGAATACATGCAGAAGCATAGCGATAAGCTAAGGGTAGTGTTAAGTGAAACGTGAAATGCCCTTAGCAAGCTAAGATGCAATTGAGCTGGATCAGGTGTCCTCACTCCTCTAATTACTGCCACCTTAATTTCGGATGGATTTGTCTCTACCGGGTTGAGATTGAACGACGTCACTTGATCAGTTCTCAAACATTGTTATTTATTTGGAAATACTTAGATATTTGAATATGTTGACATTTTCATTGGCACATAGATATTGTTCACTAATTACCAAGTCTGATTGGCCGTTTTAGATAGATCAGTTGTGGCAAATGATTGTTATTTGACCACCTTGATATATACTATCATGAAGGTGAAAAGTTGAAGGTACCTACAACAAATTAAATTCAGCATAATTATTTGGTTATTTCGTGACAGATTTAAACATTCAAGTGGTTTCATATTAAACTATACTGTTCTAAATATTAGTAATACTTTTTCTCGTGTCGTGTCTTTTGTTATTGCTTTTTTGAAAAAAAAATGTATCGTTGTCATTCAACTGAGATTTCAATCATTTAGTGTTGATCTTTAATGAACCTCAACGATATTTATAAATGTATATACGAATTCAGGAATATATTGCTCTATATAGTATATCAATAAACTAGTGGTGTAGGTGAAGTGTCCAAGTATTGAAAGTGTTAAAGTTGTACTTAGGGTAAAGATCCATAGAAATCAGATTTATCACTGGCGTATTGTACATATATGATGAATATATATGATGACATATATGGTGATGCTTAAGACAAGCTAGGTATCATCCAATGTTGTAACTATGTGTTCAACTTTCTGTATCGAATACTAGATATCGGAGGAATCTAACCAATTAAACATTGCACCCACCAGCCATATGGTTGATTGTTAACTCTTTGAGGACCATTCAAACATTATGTACACACGATGTTCAGATTTGCTTTACCCCTTCTATCTTTGGGGGTGCAACACTATTGTTCAATCAATTGTCGTGTGTTTTATCAAGAACAGGTGTAGACTTCATGAATCAAATTAATTACCATGTACCTAGATATCACGTTGGACGTTAAATCTTACTGCTGTCGTAGTTCTGTACAATATTCAGGCTTTTATAAAATATTCTAATAAGAAAAGATTTCCTGCATCCTGTAGTATGTACCAAAACTGGCACCTATCATGTCTCGTGTGAACATCTGGTTAGCATTCTTTGTAAAACTGGCATTTCAAAGACTATCGTAGATTATCATGCATGGGTGGATAAAATATAACAATACAACCGCCGGATGTTGTCAGTAAAACATGTTTCTCAGAAGTTGGTGAGATTTGTGTTATGATTCTTGTTGTTAAGGTTGAGGTTATTGCTTCATTACCCTCTGCTTGTCTGCCCATGCACAATATTCCAGTAGTTAATAAAAGCATAAACAATAAGAAATGACTTGTCTGTCACTCATAGGATAACATCCTCTCTGGCTCTGGTGCCATTACATGATAGCCTTTATTAAAAATCTGGCAAATTGTTGTTTTATTTTTTAGACTTCAACCGCACCACGTACAGGCGAAAATGCCGCCCTATAGTACGATTTCTTTTCATTTGCATGGAAATGTGTTTTCGTCAAAAGATACAATTACAAGCGTCTAGTCCGTCATCCATAATTCAGCCGTCGTCCATTAGAGAATATCCGCGTCCATAATCCAAAGACCTATTCCATATAACAGTATTAGCATAGATCTTGCACGCTACGCTCGTATTTTGCTATCAAAACATGGAACGAAACAAAGTTTCATTATTTTCACGAATGGTTTCGTTATATTGAATATTACAGTTTAGTAATCGTTTAAAGGAAATACATAGGGAAAATAAGAAAAGTTATGCTAACGAGATGTTCATTAAAGTATAGAGTTCAATTTAATTTTTAACTCCTGCGAACATCATGCCGTCATTTACAAATATATTGACATATTCTCTCTCGCAGGAAACTAGTATGGACAACGATTGAATACTGAATGTCGGATTTGTCGCCTATACTCCGAGGTTTTCTTCAGCTACCATTTCCACAGAAAAGCTGCCTACGGCCGTGAAGATATCAAATTTTGATTTACGGAACTGTGAAGATCGACCCTAAACCACGATCCTAAACCACCATGGACCACGATGTCGTGTTATCAGGCCTCACTTAGCCAACATGTTTGGTCTACTTTGGTGACATAATTATATTCTCTTCTACGGTTGATGGGCATTTAACGACAGACTTTTAATCTTTTGGTCACTCTTATCTTTCATTCAAGGGACTTTGGTTTGCATACTCAATTGTATGCAATGTGCAAGAATGGTATCAAGAAAAGGTATTACTGCTATTGAAATGCTGTAACCGACAACGGTTGGTCAATGAATATCGCGATATTAGAAGAACCTGTCCTAGGTAGTTTGATTTTTCTCTCACAATCATTTTCTGTAGAGAGGAGATTGGTTCCACAATAGTGCATGTTAATAATCTAAGCGCTATTGAGGTTGAGACGGACTAGCATTCCGGGAGAACTTAGTCTCATTTCACAGCGGACCTCAAATTATTATTCGTGTAATTTGGATATCCAGTATAGATATCTGTTATGAATGACTTGAATTGAAATACCCAGTGGTTCAGTGTTTCAAAATAGTTCTTTTAACTGATTTGGTAAGAAGTTGCTAGGATCAGTGACATTTTTCAAAAGTACACTCTTTAAATGAAGTTTCACGATCTAACCATGGATTCGCAATATTGACTAAATTTAGTGCCTACATGGTAGCAAAAGTTACAGAAAATATATTAAAAATTTTAAAAACATGGGCGATTTTTTCAAATAGGTTAATTTTGATCAGGGTTGCCAATAGTGTTCAGTGGTATATATCCAATTATCACATTTCAGAGAAAAATTGTAGGCTTTTGGTTGGTTAAATATCCAAGTGCACAAGAAATCAACGCTATGCGATTGCGGATACGACGAAAGTATACAGTGGCAAAGTTATCACACGCTGTTGTTGTGTGAATAGTTATCTTCTGGACGAAATACCAGCCTATTTTCCCACAAAAACGGCTGGTATAACTTATGTCACTCCAAAAATGGATTCGCATTCGACGGTGATCAAATTTACTGTTCAATTAACGAACTGTGAAGGTCGACCCTAACCTGAAGACACTGATGTTATTGGGTCTAACTTGGCGGGTATGCTTGGTCTACTGTGATGACATAATTATCTTCAGTTCTACGCTTTATCGGCATTTGAACATCAGACTGTCTCTCTGACACCCTCGCAATCTGTCGACCACTCTTATCTTCCAAGCAACTAGCTCTCGAATATTGAAACAAACGACGGCTGGTCCATGAGTGCCAGTGATTTTGTTTTCACACGACATGGAAACAGTAGTATCTAGAATAATATATAGATTGAATAACAAAAGAACATATTTGCATTGGCCCCATAATTGACAGTTGTCTGCCTCCCCGCGAGCCAGTGTATAGATCGAGCTGCGAAGATTGAGGATTTGGCTGGACTGTGCATATGAGCTGTCGGAAGCCGGTGTGATGTCCTGGTGATTAGTTTCACTTTTCATATTCTTTTCTATCTCAACCAAGGATGGACACTTATCCCCAATGTGGAGAAAAGTGCCTAGCTGGCTTAGAAGATAGGGACCGGACACTCTTAGCTAGCAGACATTCTTAGCCTCCTCACCAGTCTCGATTTCTACTCATCAGCCAGTGACAACGTTTTGGAATACTTGTCGATTTAAATACTCTATTCACTTATGTGTTCTGGGCTTCTCAACGTCCTTTTTCCTCTACAATAAATGAGCATCATGTCTTGTTGTGTTGGTGATTGGAAAGTATTGATATTGATAATTGATTTCTATATTAACATTCTCAACCATATCTGGTGTATCCCTTACAGTATTTATAACATTCTATAAAGTACTTAGAAGAGTAGTATCTATACCATTATATAAAGTACCTAGTGTATCCCTTGTAGTAATTATAACATTCTAAAAAGTACCTAGTCTATGCTTTGTAGTATTTATAACATTCTCAACCGTACTTAGTGTATCCCTTGTAATATTTATAACATGCTCAACCATACATGAACCTAGTATGTCTCCTGTGTTGATAACATTCTCAACCGTACCTAGTGCATCCCTTGTAGTATTAAAGGGGAATGTTATCGCCGGACCTATGTAAACGTTAATATATACCTTGATACTGTAAGAAATCGACTATATAGTTTCCCCCCCGATCTCCGAACTTTAAAACGGTAAATTTGGCGATTTAATCGCGTTCCTACCACGAGCCTGTCAAAGCGGTGACCTTTGACCCATGACGTCACAGAGTGAACCAGTTCGCCATAGCATTAGCATTAGCATACGTAAACAAGTAAAATCTGCTCCAATATTTTTCGATTTTTCGACTGTATTCTCGTAATTTGGAGGCATCATACCTCGTCGGTGTGTTGTTGGAGGGTGTAGCAACACGAATGGAGATGGATTCAAGTTGCACCCGTGGCCAAACGGGGAAAAAATCGGGGAGAAATTCGACGAAATTTGTGCAAAACACGTGGGGGAAGCCGACGAAATGGTCTCGCATTTATTTCGCTCACTTCACTGACGACAGCTATGCAACGACAGAGATGGCAAGAATGTGTGGATATCCCCCTATACTGAAAGAAGCTATTTCCAAGATCAAGACAAATAAATCTTTATCAGAAAGAGAAAATAGACAACCCCTCAGTCTGCCGGAGTGGGTGAGTTATATCATGAAGTTAAAATATTTTAGCTCCATGGTTATATACAGGGACGACCGACCTCGTGGACTCGGCAAGCGACAAACCGTTCCCGCAGACAAGCACTGTAAATCTCCCTGGATGTTTGGGTCCACACCGTTTCCATCGTCTCCTCTACCGAAGATTTAATCTTCCACTCTTGAAATTTTGCATCAGTCCCACGGAGTGATCGAACAGCTATTAACTGAACTGTAATAATCAATGTACTTTTAATCAACTTATTCCCGTATATAGGAAATTCACTTCTGGCACCAGCTTATCCACATTATTTGATGTCTTTTTCTATCTCCATGTGAGCACATACATTCTATGTTTTTTTGATACAATAAATTGAAATTGATCACCCGGAAGAGTAACTGAAACTAATAGAAAGGTGTGAAGCAAACAATTTTTTATGTGAGGGTGTCCAAGAGGGAGAGTGAGAGAATTAATGTTTAACGTCGCGCGTTCAGCAACAGGGTGTCCAAAAGAAATAAACTGGGCTTCTCCACAGGTGAGTTAGTTATTGTTTCAACATCAAATAGCTTCCTTTTGAAACTTTGTTTTCATTTGAGAGGACTTATCCACAGGTATGGATTAGCTCCCGTTTTAACATCAAATCGCTAACAATAATTGACAAACACATAATAAAATTAAGCACGTAAGCAATGTAAATAAGCCGGCCTGCCACGGTATAACAATCTGTCCGTCTCGTAAGAAATGAAAAATAATGAACCATACGATGCCAATAAACACACACATATAAAAATAAAGGCGTAAATAACCACATAGTATGCTCTTACAACAACAAATTATCCGTAGATTTTAAATGAATATATATATTATAGTGACATCCACAATAAGCCAAGCCGGCCTAGTTTCCTTTTTGCTATATTATTTAGAAGTTTTTTAGCACGGAAGAGTAAATTTACGATCCTGTGCATTATAATAGCTGATTTATGCCTAAAAAATGCCAGATACAAGCAGAAATGTAGAAATATTATTGTAAGATCCACAGATAGTTGTAATTTCGTGTATAAAGCATGTAATCAGTGTATTTAAACCGGCCTGCCACATTCTCAGCCATACATGAACCTGGTGTGTCCGCTGTGTTGATAACATTCTCAACCGTACCTGGTGTATCCCTTGTAGTATTTATAACATTCTCAACCGCACCTATTGTATCTCTTGTAGTATTTATAAGAATATATTAACCATACATGAACTTAGTGTGTCTCTTGTGTTTATAACATTCTCAACCGTACCTGGTGTGTCCCTTGTAGTATTTATAACATCATTCTCAGCCTTACCTATTGTATTACCCGTACATATGTTTACAGTAACTCTTCCCTTAATTGAACAACTTAAGAAAAACAACTAACTGGATGCAAGTAAAGCTTTTTAATTGAGATTCTGATACGGAATGAGACCACATAACAATACGAACACAATATGTCAAACCTCAAAACTTAAAGTGAGGTGGAAGCAAAAGTTTTTCGTAATACATTTACCGGTCAAGTATATCATACTTCAGCACTTGTAGGCCTGCCCAAGAGACAATTAAAGACATTATATCTCCTTGTTCAGAGAACATATTCCCACCTTCGGCAGGAACAATTTGTCCACCCTCACGGTTACTGCGCGGCGTTCCCTTCGCTTCTTGATTACAACAGCGATACCTTTAACGACGACCGATTCACCACCAACAAGTGGTAACATGCCGTGTCTCTCGAAGTTATAGTCGGCGAAGACAGACAGGACGACCTTGACGTATTTAGTGATAGTTCCGTCCTCTGTCGATGAAGATATTTCCTTTTGAGGGAGGAGGATAGCTTCCACGGATGCCCGACCGAGAGGTCGCAAACTTTCGTCACAGATAACAAACTCGTCTCCACAGGAAACGGCTTGAATGCTGAAGCTGTAGCCGCGTTCGTTACTGTCGGACCAGAAATGGCTGTGATTGAAGTCGTTTATAGGGTACCTGCTGAAAGTTATTCGTTTGCCGTATCCCATTCCAATCGACTTAAGAAACTTGGCTTCTTCGCCGAACAGAAACTTGTTAGATCCATTGAGTCGAACCTTGTACTTGAACCCTGGTAAAATACGTTTGTCAACGTAAAACCCTGAAATGATAACAGAAATACTGAAAAGTCTAGCAATTGTTATTAAATAATTCAATCAACCTAATACAACCCTGGAATTATAACAAAGAATCTGAAAAGGTATAGCAATCGTTAGTAAATAATGTAATCAGAACGGATATAAAGTATACAGAGGACTTTTAGACACCTTCCGAAGTCATTCTAGTTCCGCGAGACTCCCTACTACGAGAAGAGGCTCTAGGAGATATGGGAGCCATCCCCCCAAATTTTTGGGGGTGAGTAGGCGCGTATGAATTCAGCGTATGATCTTCCGGCCAGTCCCTAGCTAAATAATATATAGCCCTCAAGAGTATGAGGGATGTCAGTCACCTCCAGCGAGTTTAAGGAATCACCACCTTGAAATTGCCGTAATCTATCTCTATCCCCTCCTGTGCACTATTTTAAAATCTTGCGCACTATTGTGAAATAGTGACGCATATATCGCCGTCTGAATTTTCCAGTCGAAATCTTCAACTCTCTACGCGCCATGTTGCAAACAGCCCATATACACATAATAGCGTGACGTCACCAACATGGCGCGTAGAGAGTTGAAGTTGTCGACTGGAAAATTCAGACGGCGATATATTCGTTACTATTTCACAATAGTGCGCAAGATTTTAAAATAGTGCGCAGGAGGGGATAGAGATTAGATCTACGGCAGTTTCAGAGGTGGGTGATTCGTAATAAAATTATCTAAACCCCTCGCTGGAGGTGACTGGGGCCGACCTATAGCCCTAATACTCGTAAGTGCTATATATTATTTAGCTAGCCAGTCCCCATTTCCTGTTTTCATCAAATGACGGCGCTAAGCTGCACAGATTAGTATAGGCCTATGACATCTACTGAGTGATAACTATGTGTAAAAACGCGAGGAACTGGTGAACTGTTTCTTCACAATCAACTGAGAAACGAAGCAATATGAGCTACTCTCTCCCTTGTCAAACGTTCACCTGTCGTTTATTAAAAAACGGCAAAACAGCTCATAATTATTTGAATTTCTGGATTAAGAGTGAATAGTTTTTTGGCTATCTTCCTCCATTGTTGTTACATTTAACATGAGGCACCAGCGGTGCTACAACTCCTCAGCCCCTTAACAGTCTAGAGCAAGATGTTGTTATGGGTGTAGAAGTTTGGATAATAAATAGCAGTGAGTTATGGCATATGCGAAAAGCAAACCCAAGCCACAACTCAAGACAGATGAATGGATGGATACACTGACACACCGACGGACAGACAGTCGGAATCCAGTATACCCTCAACTATGATGTACAGGGGTATAAAAAATGACAAGGTATCCACATATCTACAGGGGGAAAAAAAACATGTACAGTTGTGATCTTATTGCCCTGGCCTGAAACTAAGTGTCGGACGGGTCTTTTGTCCATTTGTCCTCTGTTTATCTGTTGCCCCATATCCTGTCAAGCAGTTGATGTTAACGTGAAACAAACAATTATTATTAAAAAATATTCACAATATTATTCACAATTCAACCCCTGTTTTATATATTTTTAAGAAAAAAAATATAATTTTTTTAAATGTTACACATGGCCCATGGGATGAAAGAAATAACTACAACCGGCTAGAGTTACTGAGCTGTATCACGATGGGATGGGATTTCCGGCTAAATATCGGAGCCAGTTCATCTCAGAGAAGTGAAATTCCCCACAGTATCTCTATGTAATTTGTGCATTTTTATTCTGAAATTCGAAGGAAATCTATTCAGAATCAAAACAAACCTCCAATACCTCACATGTTATTTTCATAGTGCCTAGTCACAATGTTACAACATTGCAAGCCCAACGTCATTGTGCTTTGAAAAAAAAAAACCCCACGCGAGGTATTGGAGATTTTCTTTGATCCTGAACAGATTTCCTTCAAATTTCAGAATAAAAATGCACAAATTACATATAGATACTGTGGAGAATTTCACTTCTCTAAGAAAAACTGGCTCCGATAGCCGAAAATCACATCCCATCATAATGTGAGATAGAAACTCCCCTGACGAATCTCCGTTGGTAATGCATTAGCGTCAGTGCAACAACAACAACGACGACGACGATGATGTTTGCGTTGATTTATTGGGTTGGCCATACCTTTCGCTATCTTCCATGAAGTATATTTTAGAGGACTTGTTATGCGAGACACCGCTTGTACTGGCCGACGACCACAGTTCATTTTACAACTGAAAACTCAACTCCATCATCGGATGTGTTGGCAGGAAGCACAAACACATGGGCACTACTTTCGTTTTTGACTACTTTCGTTTTTGACAGAATCTCACAGGTTCCTACAATTCTGTTACAAGACAAAGTACAAGTTGCCCTTTTCCGATAAAACAGGCGTTTATTATCGTTCAAATCCATTCTGAGAACTTTTAGACGAAATAACAAGTCGATTTTCACAGTTTTAATATCGGACTATTTTTTTCTCAACAGCGTAGGGATACAACAATTAGTCTGGCAATACAGTACTACTGAATATGCAGAAGAATATAGACTTCTAGACCAAACCAATGACCAGTCATTCACTACACTGAACCAATGGCTGAAATACAACTTTACTATGGAGCTCTTGATTGGCTACAAGCTAGTAAGAGTATGTAAATCAGTATAAAAGTAGGGCTAATGTATGCATACTTGTAGATCCGTTTTTAGGAGACTGGAAAATGGTAGAAAAATAAAAAAAAATGTAAAAAAATAATTAACGACCGGTTAGACCTGAAAGTCTCAAAAGCACAAGTAAAAAATAAGAGGATCATAACCTGTAAGTTTCATGAACTTCCTAGAAATAGTTATCGAGATACGGCTCGGACAGACGGACAGACACATCCCCAGGGCCACAACAATACTCCTGAGCCCGTAGGGCTGAGGAGTAATAAAGTTCCTCAACTGATTTCAAATTTTGTTCACTAATATCTTCAAATAATTAACGCAGTCGCTGTTAATTTTGTTAAAATCTCACTGATAAGACCAGGCTTTATCGTCATGAGTATATAAGGAGTGTAAGTTGCCTACATTGGTAACGTAACTACACCGTTCAAGTGATTCAGATTATTTTTAATTGAATGTTGACTGTTAATAAAGACGGAAAAAGTTCCTTGGAGCGATGATGTAAGAGGGAGCCTCGTTGTCAAAATAGTGACATGGCTCCCATTTTTGTGAGAGTCGTGATTTTTCGCTCTTGTTTCCTGAACATGATTCCCAAATTCTCTTCTTCCTGCTGTCCCACCCCTCCCTTCTCCTGTTCCACGTAACTTCCAATGATTGAGTCATTTCCCGGCGATTCGGTGATTATGTCAGTTACGTCACTCACGTTAATTACCTCACTTCCGGTGATGACGTCATTTTCAATGCTGACGTCACTCCCCTCTCTCATCCTTATCCTGATCATGTCTCTTGGAGGACTCATTTTCCACTACTTGTATCGAAACTATATATATTACATAAAATGTTGCTGACAGTTTTGTGTAATAGAGGACAATGAAGTTCTATTTCATTCCAGTGCCCGACGTATCAGGAATGTTGAAGTTTATTTTTGCGTGATACTTAGTCTGCCAACACATGAGAAAATCATTCCTCAATGTTTACGCAATTTTGTCGATGTACTGAACATTTTCGTGTAATTCGTCGAGTGGATGGATGGATGGATGTACTTGGGCACTCCATCGCACCGCGATGGGCACAGTATTGTCCAGTACCAGAATGAAGACAGAAAGCTTTGTGTGTCGACGTATAGGCCAAGTCAACTTGGATATGAGCTTTAATATGCACAATGGAAAACTCAGATTGGATGGTTAGATTGGTTTGATTATAGAGCACATGTTCTGCAAAATGTTCCAACTAGCTCAGTCGGTCTTCCTGAGGAGATGTTTCTGTCAGACAGTTGTATAGCTTCTAGTTATTTAGCTATAGAACCTTTGCTGTGTATGTGGGCGTGGCTGTTCTTCCCTTACAGAGCCATTCGAGACTACAGCCATTCCTGGGCTACTAGTTATTCAGCTTGTCACTGGTTTTGGGGCATTCTGTGTAGAAAGCTACAAATACTGGTCATGTCTGTCTCAATGAACGACTCGTTGTTACGGACTGAGGCCCGGGAGTGCCATGAATGTTCAAAACTTATTTCAGATCATACAAAACAGAGATCACTCAACCTTTAAACCGACTTTTTCAGAAAAATAAATTTCCAACGCTAAAAAATTCTGTGTGTTCTCTCCGACAGGTCAAAGCTTGCAATGTACCTTTAAAAGACGTTTAGATCCTTCAAGTGTGTCTCGTTATTTTCGACTTGGTCCCAGAATTCATTTTATTGCACTTCAGATCTGTTTTCCACATAAAACCGTTAGGGTATTTCACGCACCAATAACTTCAGCAAGAGAGAGACATACTTGAAGGGGTCCGAAACATTAATAAATTCAGAACAATCGATAGAAAACAAAGATATTATAGGGTACAACCCGTGTGACGTTTATTCGGAGAAAAAGAACAAAAACGATCAGCAATTAACTGGTCAACCGGATTGCGGTAATCTCTATAATAATTCAAACACAGGAATGAAATTCTCCACCATTAAATATGGAGGTGATCAAATTTATTAGAGCAAGAATTTTGTCCTCAAAGGCTGATTGAATTTTGCTAGGGAGGGAGGGGGGGGGGATTATTAGACTGATTACCGTAACGTAAATAAGGACCGATACGCAACGTACTGAAACCCAAATGGAGGGATTTTAATCAGATTATCGCTGAGTATTTCGAAGCTTTTTCGTCTTTCTGACTGAAATTTCGTAACGTAGGGAATGTTCAATATTGAAATACATTGTTTTTCTTAATTTTGAAACTTTTACCCGTGACTCGAGTCCTTGATATCACAAGGTGTTATTTATCTGATATGCACGGATTTCCATTCCTGTTCAAAACAATGCAATATTCATTAGATACATGTATTTACATTTTCCTCTGCTGTAGTTCACGCTATTCCATTATCGGTTCAAGCGTGGGCAGAACTTCGTGCTATACAGAGATTGAATGATTATCGATTTTTACATCTCTGAGAAGGATTATTTCCTCGGGGAATTCGCGAAGGCTGGAAATATGATCAGCTCTACAATTGATAAACAACCGAGTGAATAGTTATTGACAACAGTGTTTTCGATTATGTTCTAACTGTAACATATATCGGTATTCATGCTCAGACGAATCATCCATAAATTATTCAGGTATACTCCGTACCAGACATGCATGCACATGTTGGTAGTATCATTGACCCTTGGTGGTACTCGAACTGTCCCTTTAGAACAACAGTCAATGAACGGACGGCGATCGGGTGTGATACGCCATCTTCTGGGGATCTCGGTATATTTTTACCAAGACATAGTTCATACAGAGAAAAAAACTGGAGGACAAACTATCTAAAGTTCCGGGCGGAAACGATATTAGGCGTCTCTTAAGTCAAACATATACGGATACGAACATGTGAATTCAAAATGGGGACGAAATATAGTGGTATATTTTTGTTCCGACCATTTAGCATTTTCCCTCAGATATAGATAGTTTTATTGCATGCACTTTTATGCCCGAAGGCTAACGGCATCCCCCAATACATATTAAGAACACACACAAATATTACTAAAAAACACATTTTCCTTACTGAAGACAAAACTATGAAAGCATACATGCTACATGCAGTATCCATGTTAAGACCAAATTATATAACTCATTGCAGGCCTCCAGTCTGGTCTGTAGACTATGTGTGCACATTCTGAAAGGTCATGAGGTCACAAAGGCTGTTCGAAAGCCTATTAATAAAACAGCTGGCTCTGCCAAATGAACCATAACTAGGGAAATGGCTCAGACGGTGACCCGCGTCAGTCATTGTTTACCTACAACAAATCTAACCCATGTTTGGTGTTTACATGTAACGCTTGGGTTGTATGTTTATTCTGGGCCCGTGATTGGAAAATAAACATTCTGTTCTATTCCGTATCACCATCTTCACATACCCAAGTGAAACACTACACGAAATGTTAGTGTAGTATTTAAATTTAAATGTGAAGATGCGTATCAACGGAACATACTTATTTTGCTACCACAACACACGGTAGTCTAATAAATTAATTCTATTCTATCTATCTATTTAATCAAGCTACCGGTATTCATAACCACTGACAGTTAGCTAAATAATATATAGCCCTCCCGAGTATGAGGCATCCTCGGGAGGGCTATATATTATTTAGCTACTGACAGTCAACTCACCAATAACTGGCAGTTCAAAATCCTTCAATCCTTCCACTCTGTATTCAATGGGAATGTCTCCTATGTCAGCACCATTCAACAACCGCGTAGACGGGGCTCGTTTGGCATCCGCATCTTCGATTACCCTACCGCCAAATGTCTTGTCGGCTATCCCAATATGGCGATTCTCGTCTATTTCTTCAGAAAGCTGCAATTGTCTTGCCTCTAGAATTCCTCGTCCATTGCTATCCTGGCTATCCGTTAGTTTCGTCTCTGATTCATCGTAAGCCTTCCCTAAAATCACTATCTCTTTCCATGTTGTGGCTATGTCCACCACTTCATTCCTGAACGGCAACTCGTTTAATATATCATTAGGCCTACCATCACCTGTGTTATTTTCGGCTAAATTTAGTACAGTTTCAAATTCGCTTTGAATTATATCCATCGAACGTTGACTTTTGATATAGGTACCGGTACGTGTATATTATTATAATAATCCAAATAAACACTTCACCCAACTGGAGCGATGATAAACTGGATATTTTGAAATCGAGAGCTATCTTCGCATCAAGATGTTCGTGTTTACAACATTCAGATGGCTACGATACGTGTGTATTTCACACCCACGTGGGACGTTACAGTTTGTATACATTTGCTAGTGCTGGCCAATCAAATGCCGTTCCTTATATGGACAGTACACGTGAAACTCGCGTGGCTCGCGTGGAAGGCACCGTGGAAGTAGCCTGGATTATATGTTGATCAGTGAATGGTTGTTTTCATGATAACCGTGATATATATTAACCTTCTATGTTCCTCAATATGAGTCCTCTTTTCATGGTTATACTTGAAGTATTTTGATCAATCACAATTTTTAAATTTGTGCTAAGGTCATTATTACAGTGAATTTATGAATGAAATAAGACTATATGAACACCCCCATCTTAGCGATATCAATGGATTCACCCAAATACAGCCAATCGAATGAAGGCAGAGCACGAGAATTGTACATGTACACGGAAAATTATGCCACTATGTCGTTACATGCACTCATATGGCATTTATCACATGTGAAACGTGCTAGCCATTTCTTTTGATGTCATGCTCAAGTTGGTATTTAATAAAAAAAAATCAAATATAGTCTATCCACAGTCCTAGGCCTAACTGTTGTCATTAAGAACGTTCAAGTGAAAGAACCAAACAGATACCCCCATCGTGAACCTCGGCTGCTGCATGAGCACGTTTCTGATTCTCAACTTCGCGGGATCATCTTCGCACAAGTTCAACCTTCAAAGCCGACCGGCGACTGTGTCATCGAACTATATTAGACGAAAGGTTTCATCTCTAAATTAAGGGTATGTATGATCACACTATCATCTTCTTATAATGATGAATATGTCCTTGTATAATTTGCCACTTCAATTTTGTGAAATCTGTTGTTGAACAACAATCATGTCAAAACAACAACATTGAGCCACAACAATTTGTCACAAACAACAACAACCACAGGAAACAGTCATTCTCACTAAAAACAACACCGTTGTAGAAACATGATATCACATTGGACACATTTGACAGTTTAATAGACTGATCTGCTGATGTCACAGGACACAGGTTTACTTGATCTGAACAATAGATATAATTCAGATACAAATGGCAGCTGGAACAAAATAGCACGATATTGCATTGGACACATGTGACAGTTGGAACAGCATATTGATTAAATGGAGAAAACCATCTATGAATTGATGTGATATCTGACGGTCGTGATGGTGAAAACCATCTATGAATTGATGTGATATCTGACGGTCGTAATTTAATTTAATTTAATTTAATGTGGAAAGTGTGATTTAAATATAATTGAAGATGAGATTCATATTTTGTTGGAATGTCCCAAATACAATTCCAATAGGTTTGAGCTATTATCCTATTACCTCATAACCAGTTCATCTGGTTATTAAGTTGTGAGGACCCTGTTATATATGCAGGGCTCTTGGTGTATATCTATCTGGTGCACAGGCGGCCAGAAGCTGTTCATAGTCCGGTCTTATTAAGAGTCGTGGATTTGATACACGTCTACTTTAACAGACTGTATTATTTAACATGTTTAAGTATTACCTCTAAAGTATGCCACTGTTATGATGTCATATCTATTTTCTAGGTCAAATAAGTCTATCTTCAACTTATCTTCAAAAGGAATTACTGAAAGCTCTTGTATCGAAATGAGCTGCCATAATTGCTCCATATTATTAATTCATTGTCATTTTCCCTTGTTTATGGGAGTTTCTTGAGGTTGCTTTTTAGTAAGCCATTAATTGTTCGTCATCAAATCAAGTGAATCAAATGTATATTTTGTGATTGTCTGCCTTGTATTGGGCGCTATGATTAGCAAATAAAATACCTTGAACCTTGCAACAATCGGATATGACAACATCATCATGATGTGAAACGAAGGACTTTAGGGCTTTATATAATTACGTTGTTGGCGTTACAATAGAAAATGTCGCCTTGAACGTGGATATATGCAAATACAAAATATTACATTGACAAGGGTGATCTGTCATGTCACCGAGCTCAGTTTTGAAGATATTAGAACTGCCGTTTGCCCAATTTATTGCACTATTTCAGGCCGCCCTATCTCTTTTCATGTTATCCAGTCCACATTTTGTCCCCCTGACTCAAGCGCCAACAAGCGGGCAAGGGCAAATTACTCATACAGGGACAGTTTGGAGACTTCTTCGCTATTACTCAAACATTCTCCCATTCCACAGGAAGTGGTCCAAACAAGCCAAATTTAAAAAATGTTAATGTGGACAAAATTTGTGATTTTATTGTAGCAAATAGATCCAGATTACTTGTTGGGACAGTAGTTTGCATTTTCTAGTACACACCTGTCT
This sequence comes from Hanleya hanleyi, assembly GCA_036873755.1. Classification (NCBI taxonomy): domain Eukaryota; kingdom Metazoa; phylum Mollusca; class Polyplacophora; order Lepidopleurida; family Hanleyidae; genus Hanleya; species Hanleya hanleyi. The sequence continues at coordinate 73,031 of JAVTVY010027373.1, read as the reverse complement.
GATAATTACAGGTGAAGTCAACTAATTTTTTTTCTCATTTTCTTATGACAAAACACACCTAAAGAGTTTTTGGACTCATTTTTGCTAAGTTATGTTGGTTTTCAAGTGAAACTCCAAAATATCATTGGATAACACATTGTCTTCTTAATAATAATGACCGTTTCTCGTTGAAATAAAATTTTAAAGGTGTTAACAACTAGAATTTACTGTCTAGCAGGTGGCGTAACACACGTAACACAAATTCATATAAAAGTTTACAGTAGAGGGCATAAATAACAGGAGCTTAATACTTTTTCATATGCAAAGGTACATTAACTTTGCTGTTGTGATACACATAAAATTTAATTGCTACATTGTCTTTATATTTGATAATTAATTAGTTAATTGCACGTAACACACGTAACGTTACGTGTGTTACATCAAGGCCTTCTTTAGAAAATTTCTGATGACCTGCTGTTTTTCCATAACATATATAAAATGGGAGGTAAAATATGGAAGATGACCTGCTACACCCAACGTTTGGCCTAATTTTAGATATCAGCAGGCCCGCAAATCGAGCCTTAGTTACATGGAATGTTACGTGTGTTACATGCTCCTTGATCAAAGACAGAGAGTCTATTTCAACAAGATTTATTTCCAGTGAAATGATTATTAGATTCAAAATATTAGGTTCTGAATCATAAAAAATATTGGAATAGTCATTTTTCACCAACCACATGATATCTACTACTGGTAAGATGCATTTTCTAGTACACCTACTGTGTACTGCTAAGAAGGCCCATGTCACGTTACGTGTGTTACAATTTGCATGGTGCATCCTAAAAAAAAAATTCCTCTTAAGAAGTTACAACTATATTAGGACAAGGTTCCTTAGGGCGCATACTACCAAATTATTTTCTCGAAAAATGATCATAATTAATTCAATCTTAAATAGGGGAGGGTTACGTGTGTTACAACAGACAAAATGAGATTTGCTCATATATGTGATTTAAACTCAAAATCATATGAAAGGTTTGAAAGATTTGCCATGTAAATTATACCTTATTTTGTCAATGTGTAAGAAAAATTAAGTCACTTGACTTCTAGATTAAATTTGCTTTGGTAAATTCAGACAGTGTAACACACGTAACAAATATTGTAACACACGCAACGCAAGACTTTCACTTCCACCTCCTCCAATTGTTATATTTATGGCTCCACACCATGTTGGTATAGAAACGTGTTTATTCTTCTTGAAAAATAACTACACATTAGATTGAATCATGTGTACAAATCAGACGATTTTGAGTTTAAATCACGTATATGAATAAATCACGTTTTGTCCGATGTAACACACGTAACGCATAATTAACCCTCCCTAATCAAGGTAGAATTAATCGTGATCGTTCTTTGAGAACATTTTTTAGTAGTATGTGCCCTAAGGATCCTTTTCCTAATATAATATAGTTGTAACTCCTTAACAGTCAGGTTTTTTTAAGAGTCAATCAGTGCAGGCAAAAAAGTCTGCAAATTGTAACACACGTAACGTGGAATGGACCCTTGTCACATTCTTATCATTCACGTTGAACACAAATTGTGATAGCTGGCGGGGTGATACAATTTTCACAGCTTGGAATCCACATCAGATTTATGTCGCATTGGACAGAAGTAACTGGTAATTAACAGCAGTATGAGATCACATTAATTAGACGCAAATGACAGGTTGAACAATAGGTTCATCATAATAAGTACCAAGCCTAAACAGTTGATGTATAGGTGGCCTACTCCAGTTCATATCATTTATCGCCAAACACTGCTCAGATAAATGTAAAGGGATCAGGAACAATGTCAACCATGGGTTTACAGGTATGAAAGCAAACCAAGATGAGTCAAGCGAGACATATAACAGACTGTTACTTATTCAATACTAAAACGGGTGACATTTCGCTTCCTGGATTTACCGCATGTACCCATTTCTCCCTCGGACACTGAAGAGCGGTATGCACGGGAGAAGAGCAGGAACTATCAAACACAAACCAGATGACGTCATAGTTCTTCTAGGTAAAACAAGCGCATGTGCGAAGCGTATGCGAAGAATTAATAGACTTTAAACACAGTCTCTTGTAGAGTGATTCGGTGGCCGAGTGGGGTAGAGAGGTCGGCTGTCGGCACGAGGGTCGTGTGTTCGCCCCCCACTCAGGACAGTCTGTAGTAGCAGTTGGTTAGCTGGAAATGGAGTGCTATCGGATTTAAGACTGTTATATCCATAACATGTATCCATGCTAGCAAGATAATCTGTAACTATGTTAACTTATCAAGATCAAATTTTGAAATATTGTCTTTAATCAGCTTGAAAACTAGGTATTAACTGAATGATACACATGTACAGGTCTCAGTTTAAGGTGCATGCAACTTGTTCTCATGTTGTCTGGAGGTTGCCAGATGAAAAATGACGGTAACCTATTTTAAGGTCCCCACAATTCTGACATGTAACATGACTAGATTAGCAATTGTGCAATAGGTTACCAGTATAGATTTTGTGGTAACATGTTGAGAGGTTACCATGAGCACTCCTTAAATTGAGGCCTGACAGACTTTGGGATTGGAGTCCTGTACAGTGAACAATATGACTGCAGTTCTCACCTTTAATCCTAATATCAATTCCTAGTCTGTGCACATGTGATCGACTTGTAGCTGGTATACAGAGAAGTTGAACTGAGAACAATCAGATTATTGATTCCATCTCATCATGCTACATATACCTGTATATTGCTATGATCAGGAGGAGTTGTTGACTTTCAATTTACCACAGGAGAGCTTCTTGAAATTTGGCATGAGTTTTTTGATAGGATATTCCCCTCTATGCCATTGTATGGCATGGAATATGTACTGGAGCTTGAATCTGAATGTTTGAATTGATGGAAATAAAGAATTGATGATAAATGAATGAAAGAGGAATCATTTTCCTTTATAAATAAAATTCCAAATAGAGTTATTTCCCATGTTGTGATGTTGACTATCTGTTTAATAATCTGAAAGCAATGAAACTTGGAAGTCTCAAGGTCAAAGGTTATGCTGGAGTCAAATGAAATCCCCACCCCCCCAACCTCGGGCAAGGGTCCGGTTTAGTGGGGGATTACCTGGGGATTCATAACATGTTTACGCCCCAGGGAGTGGGGCTTTCACACATTTTCAGTCCTGTTTATCTTGGGATTCAGTTAAGAATTCTTCTACCTAGGGATGGGACATAAATTGTATTTGGTTGAGGTTTAGGCGGGGATTCACTTCAATGTTTTGCCCCAGGGGGTAGGGCATTGAAGCATTTTAACTACTCTCATTTGCTAATTCCCCACTAAACCCCGAGGTTGGGGGGGTTTCACTTGACTCCTGCATTATTGTGATCCAAAATTAGAAAATCATCAAATCTCATTTTTTGTGACAATATATACATTAGGGGACAACGATATGTCACATACCACAACTGAGATCAAGGTAACTGTGACCCTAAAATCAGGAAATTGTTAAAAATCATGATTTTTTTTGTGTCTGTATATCATAAGGGGAGATAATGTGGTGTCATGTACCAAACTAGGTCAAGGGAACTGTGACCTCAACTACAGGAAATTGTTAAAAATATGTTTTCCTTTGTGTCACTAGATACATCAAGGAGAGACAATGTGTCACTTACCAAAATGTAGGTCAAGGTAAAGATTAAGGACACTGTGACCCCAATATCAGAAGATAGTAAAAAAATCGCGATTTTGTTTGTGTCCGTGGATAGGTCAAGATAAAAGATGAATCAGTCAGGAAATGATTAAAAATCTTTTCCTTTTTTTCATTTTTACCCCTCGGCCAACTTTGGCCTAGGGGTATTGTCGTCGTCATGTATGGCTGTCCGTACGTCCGTACGTCTGTACGTCCGTCCGTCCGTTACCGCGATATCTACAGAACCGTTTCATGCATGGCAACCAAACTTGTTACATCTATTTATCTTCACGTAAATCAGAAGCCTATCGAAAATGAGTCATCTCGGACAATATTTTGCAGAGTTATGCCCTTTTTACAAATAAAAATCCATTTATGATTTTTATTGTGATAATTTCAGAACCGTTCCATATACAACATCCTAACGTGATACAGTTGTTTCTCTTGACCTGAACTAGATGCCTATCGAAAATGAGTCGTGTCAGAAAGTATTTTGCAGAGTTATGCCCCTTGTCTAACAAAATCCACTAATTCCGATGTTAAGTTTGCATATTATTTCTATATCGTGTTAGTATACTATCACATTTATTTGATTGGATGACTGATTTATTGATTTATTCTCTTAGACAATGCGAAGAATGCTTGCAAATCTGTTTTGAAAATGACATACATGTGCCATTTAGTATACATGTACTGTATTTATCTAGCCATGTGTACTGTTGTTTTGGTGAGACATCGATACAGCTCTTTCAATTTATTCCAGAAACAAATTAATTTAAGGGGAGGAAAACTTTTTTTTTTTTTCAAAGAAAGTACACTTACAATACCAGGGGTAAATATTTCTTCCCACAAGCCAATCAATTGGTAGAGACACCCTTACATTATAATAGCTGGGGTTCAGAGCCGAGGGGTTTCGATAGCGCAGCTTCATGTTATACACCTGCCAAAACGTGGATGTATAATTATGTGATGGTGGTTTCCGTCCGTGTGTTCGCCTATACGTCCGTCTCTCATGACCGGTCTATATCTGGGATAGTTTATAATGTCCGACACCGAATGGAGCTTTGACGGGCACAAATCACTCGAACCCGGTCGGTTTGTCCGGTGCCATTTTATACTGGAAAATTTTATCAGTCACAGCCATTTTCCACTGTTTTGAGCAGGGAATCTTCACGCTACTTTAAAGCTGAAAAAATTGGTTTTATTCGTCAAACTGGCAATGACAATTGTCTGCATGGCTGGTCAAAGTCTCATGCTGGACCATGCTTCCAGCATCGATCATCGCTGAAGGCCATGTTCGCATTATTGCTGATGTCATCATTATTGTGGGGAAATCCCTAAACTCCAGGCACTCCCTCTGACGGAATCGTTCTGGCAAACGATGCTGATCTCATATTTTACAGCTAGCTCAGCTGCCACTCGAAACAGAACAAACCTGGTACGCTAGACATTGATGTACAAAATGTAAGAATGCTTTGGCTGCAATTACTGTTGAACTGCAAAACCGCGCACAAACAACTTTAGAAATTGGTCTTCGCAACAACGACAATAACAACAACGTAAACGATGCATCTGATGATCACCTCTCAATAAAAAAATGACCATTTTCAAGGTTATAAAATGAACAATCTTGGGTGGTTGATTCTCCTATTAATTATAACTGGAAGGCATAGTTTTATTTGCTTGGATTTTCAAACAGAAGACCTGATGAACAGAGTTATTTTTTTTCCAAGAAATATTGAAGGTATCATTTTTATACGTCCGCCAAAAAGGCGGACGTATTATGTGATGGCGGTTTCCGTCCGTCTGTCTGTCTGTCCGTCCCTCTGTCCCTCGTGCCTGGTCTATATTTCGGACAGTTTTCTATCTACAGTTCTAATTTTTGGTCAGTGGATACCCTACATGCAGACGATGTGTTGCGTACCAAAATGAAGGTCGAGATCAGAGGTCAAAGGTCACTGGCCTAAAAAACAGGAAATCACTGAAGTGTTCGTTTCCGGTCTATATCTGTGAATGTTTTCTATCCACAGTTGCAATTTTTCATGAGTGGATACACTAGGTGGAGAGAATGTGTCACATACCAAAATTGAGGTCAAGGTCAGAGGTCAAAGGTCACTGTTGCCTAAAATCAGGAAATCATTGATCATTGACAGTTTTCTATCTACAGTTCTAAATTTTGGTGAGTAGATGCCCTATGGGAGATCAATTTCTTGCATACCAAAATGTAGGTCGAGGTCAGAGGTCAAAGGTCAGTGTGACAGAAAAATCAGGAAATCATTAAAAATTTTCAAGTTTTTGCGAGTGGATTCAAGGGGGGGAAATGAATTGTTACATACCGAAAATTAGGTCAAGGTCAAAGGTCAATGACCCCAAAATCAGGAAAATATTAAAAATAATTTTTTTTTTGTGTCAGTAGATATATGAGGGGGACACGATGTGTCACATACCAAAATGTAGGTCAAGGTCAAAGGTCAAGATCACTGTGACCCCCAAATCATGAAATGGTTAAAAATCATGATTTTTTTTGTGTCCATTGATATATTTAGGGGAGATGATTTCTCATGTACCAAAATTTAGGTCACGGTCAATAGGCAAGGTCACTGTGACCCCAGAATATCTCTAAAAATAACTTTTTTGTGTGTTAGATACATTAGGGGGACATGATGCGTCACGTACCAAGAAGTAGGTCAAGGCTGAATGTCACGGTCACTGTGACCCCCAGAATCAAGAAATCATTAAAAATAAAAAAATTTTGTGCCAGTAGATACATTGGAGGAACACGATGTGTTACATACCAAAATGTGGGTCAAAGGTCAAGGTCACTGTGACCCCAAAATCAAGAAATCATTAAAAGTCACATTTTCATATGTCTTTCGATGACGAGGTCATGTAATGCGATGTTGCATTCTGTCAATTCATCCATTAACATTTGTTGTCCATGCCATATCTCTAGTTTCAAGGTATGGATTGGTACCAAACTTTGGGTATCGCATGGCAAAGAGGAGCCATATTCATTTTGAGATCAATTTGTCAAAGGTCAAGTTCAGTCCCCCAAAACTGAATCAAGTTTAAATGACTATATATGATAGGTTGGAATATTCAGAGTTATCTCCCCTACATGTATATGGCATTTGTCCTGTGGAGTTGTCTCCCATGTTTGATACATGTAAGAAACAGCTAGGTTAAGTTACACTGTTGTGCAATAAAAACCATAGATTTACTAATTTAACAGGGAGTGGAGTCGGTTATGTTTATTAACTCAATAACAAAAGTTTACTTCATGATTTTCTTCACATTTTTCTTCCTTCATGAAAAATGTTCTCGCTTGAAAGGAATCCGTTTGAAGGAAAACTACTATTTTCTTGTGTTCGACTATTGTCGATTTCAGTGTGGGATTGTGAAATATGTGAGCTCTCAGCTCTTGTTTCAAGTTCACCTAGTTACCAAGAGTTAAGCCCATTTTATTTTATCGTTCAATATACATGTAAGATGTGATATATGTTACATTCTCAGAAGTACAAAATCGTAGACCTTTCTCTGGATTACTGGCTACCAATTCGGATCAAGGCCATTAAACAACCTTGAAATTTGCACCAGTGTAATTCCAGATATGCGGGTGTATATTGAAGCCCCTTGGGCTCTTGTTCAGCTTGATATCACTGGCAGGTTCATTAGCATGTGACTCACTGCGGAGCTCGAAATTAACACTCATTTACTCTCCCCAGACAAGTGAAATTTATTTGGGACAACCAGACGCAGTATTAAGACGCCTATCAAAATTAAGAAAATCAGATCCTCAAGATAGCTTTTTAGGCTGAATTTACTAATTATCGATACTTCATAATAACTATCCATGAAATCCATTTTGATTACTTTTACCAAGCACTGGTAGACATCAGATAACTGGAATTCCAACCTGGCTTATGGCAGCATGTGTGACCGGCTCTGATTATATTGATAATTATAGTTAGGTAATTTTCTTAATATTTAGTTTAGTGTTACTAGTACTTTATTTTGCTTTTTGTCCAAGTTCTGTTAAATATAGTTTTCACCATACATGTAGATTGGTCATTGGTGGTCTGTTTTTAGCCCACCATCACCAGATGGTGGGCTGCTCAAATCACTTTTCGTCCGTCGCCCGTCAGTCCGTCCGTAAACAATTCTTGTTATCGCAATTTCTCAGGAGCTGCTGCATGGATCTTTCTCAAATTTGGTACACAGGTTCCCCTTGGGGTCTAGTTGTGCAAGATATCTTTTCTGGCCCGATTTGAAAATTCAATATGGCCACACGGCGGCCATCTTGGATTTCCCCATGAAACCTTGTTATCGCGATTTCTCAGGAACTGCTGCATGGATCTTTCTCATATTTGGTACACAGGTTCCCCTTTGGGTCTAGTTGTGCAAGATACCTTTTCTCGTCCAATTCGAAAATCCGATATGGCCACCAGGCAGCCATCTTAGATTTCCCCACGAAACTTTATCGTGATTTCTCAGAAAGTACAGCATGCATCTTTCTCAAATTGGTACACATGCCCCACATGGGGCTTAGTTGTGCAAGATACCTTTTTCGGTCTGATTTGAATATCCAATATGGCCACCAGTCGGCCATCTTAGATTTCCCCATGAAAATTTGTTATCGTGATTTCTCAGGAACTACTGCATGGATCTTTCTCAAATTTGGTACACAGGTTCCCCTTGTGGTCCAGTTATGCAAGATACCTTTTCTGGTCCGATGCGAAAATCCAATATAGCCACAAGGCGTCCATCTTGGATTTCCCCATGAAACTTTGTTATCCAGATTTCTCGGGAAGTACTGCATGGACCTTTCTCAAATTTGGTACACCGGTTCCCCTTGGGGTCTAGTTGTGCAAGATACCTTTTCCAGTTTGATTCGAAAATCCAATATGGCCACCAGTAGGCCATCTTAGATTTCCCCATGAAAATTTGTTATCGTGATTTCTCAGGAACTACTGCATGGATCTTTCGCAAATTAGGTACACATGTTCCCCTTGCAAGATACCTTTTTCGGTCCGATTCGAAAGTCCAGTATGGCCTCCATGAAACTTTGGTATCGTGATTTCTCAGGAACTACATGTACTTCATGGATCTTTTTCAAATTTGGTACACATACCCCACATGGGGCTTAGTTGTGCAAGATACCTTTTTTGGTCCGATTCGAAAATTTTGGTCCGATTCGAAAATTCCCTAGTTGTGACGTTGCATCACAAGAGTTGGTGGATCAAACGGTGGGGCATATTGTATATATTTACTATAGAGAATATTCATACCTTCACCTTCTATATCATGGAGTTCAAATGATTCCGAATGAAAATGTATTTCTTCAAATTTTAAGTCAGTTTACTTTACTCCATGCCGTTGCAAGTGAACTGCCCTACTGTTTCGTCTGCTGACAGGCCGGCTACATGAAGGGATGCCACTCTTGTGACACAACGTCACTACTCGACAACTGTAGACTACTGCGTGTTTCGATCCAAGGCCAAGGGAGATAATCAGAATTCAGACACTTTCAAAGTTTCAACATTACTGCACGGACCGGATCCCTTCAGTATTAAGTTTGTACCATCTTACTATTTTTGAGCATGGTATCTTAAAAGAGATATCTCAAACTAGCCCAATAAACAGAACAGAATTATCATTCCTTTTTAATTATAAAATCCTAAGTATGTTTCATAGCTCATGCCAAAGTGTCAAAGAGACGCTTCCAGTACCCAATGATGACACGTGCAAAAAAATACTACAAAAGGAAGACGAAGGATCCTCCGGACATTCACTTTCAGACTAACTTTGCTCATTTCACTTGTAGTATAACAACCGATATCAAGTACAGTTTCTAGAAATCTTGAGACTCCTGAAACTTAGAAAGATAATATCTTGATGTTTTCCAGTGTCCCTTTTTCGATCTTTTTCGCTCAAAATCGAAATTCTGCAAACAAAATTACAAATCAATCGTTTGTTAGTAACAATGGACAAAAAGATCCTCCTGTCATTAGCTTACAATTATCGGACAATGGTGGGCACCAAGATCCTTCAGGATCTCTCGTTACATGTAAAGACCCGTATCTAGATGTGTTAAAGTAGGTGGCGATACCAGATTTCTTCAAAATATCATCATCACCAGGATTTGCCACAGTGTTGTCAATGCTGTGGGTGATCATGTTTACCGTGACCAAAAGGAAATCTTCTGTATATACTGTATGTAGAGGATAGGTATAGGTGACATGACCTGGTCAGTATTTATCAGTTGTAAACAGGAAATAGGTGAAATGGCCATAGAACCATCCCAGTGAGGTGGGTAGGCTAGTGCGAGAGGACAGGCCTTTATAACCAGGGAATAGTCCCACATGGTTAATCTTTTAGCGGGGTTGCGTACAGGCTTCGTTGGGTTCTGATCATCATGAGATGTACTCACTTTGTCCATGATGTGCCAGAGGTAAGCCGAACGTATTTTGGTTCTGACAGCAGAATTTCTCCGAGAGTGGCCCGAGGTGCAAGTATGATTTAAACTGGGAAATCTGTTGATCTGTTGTGTATTGTAAAAAGCGATTTAATATTAGAAATCAGGATTGATCCGTAAAACCTGCTTATAGATTGAACAATTATGCTGAGGCTATTCAGAGTGTGTTTCAAGCAGAATAATCTTTCTCTGGAGAAGGAGATGTCAGTAATTCCTAACAACATCATGGAATGGGTCAGGTGCCATAGCCCCATGGGGATTCTGGGGATTGACCTGGGCTGTCGTTGTGCACACTGCAGGTCATGGTAAGAATAGGCCTCAGCTCCTCAGACAGCTTGTTGTAAGAGGCGACTAACTGAGGCACCCATGGGGTTCCCGGGTGTGAAAAGGAATAGGCCCCACCCGTGTGATTCCCGGGTGTGAAAAGGAATAGGACCCAACGTCGTGATATGACTGAAATATAGTTGAAAGCGACGTTAAATCATATTCACTCACTCACCCTGTGATTGCTGGCCATGTGATCTGTTGGTTTTTATCAGACATGCAACAACAATAACATCATAGCAATATAATAGACTGGTTGGTCACCGTTTTGATAGGATATAAAGCATCACCGTTTAATAGGGTACATAAGACCACCGTTATTTTAGGGTATAAAATGCTACAAACATGTACCTGTTTATAGATCAGAATAAATATATCTTTAATATTCCTACTGAACTCTGTGTACTCTGGTTTATTTTATTGTAGTCTGCTAATTAGAGTAGCCTACACATGGTTAGGAAAATGATCTTTTCCACACCCTGAGGCTGGTCGGCATAACAAGTCTGCTGGCTCCAGCGGTGAAACCGCCTATTTCATAGTTTGCAACATAAACCTGGTCGACTTCCTACCATTTCAGTGTTTTATTAGAGATTCGTGAGATTCGCAAAATTGTGAGATCAAAAATCTGCCCCATGTTCAATATATACAGCAGCACATAGGCCTACTGTTCCATCCCTTGAGCCAGCAGAACTGTTAAGGAGGCATAAAAGAAAAAAAAAGAAGGAAACAGTACATGACCAAAATGTTAATGAAAATACATGTTTACATTGTAACATGAGATACCTGTCTCAAAACTTGAGGTTATCGGAAAGACAACTTTTTGAGATCTTTACGGAATGTAAATTGAAGGCTAAAAATTAAATGGTAAAAAAGATTGGAACAGGTGATTGAAATTTGGGACAACCAGAATGTGAAATGTGGCTGTCCATGGGCAATCACTTGAAAAAGGGGGCCATTGATGGCCGAGGGGTGACTGCTAGCCTCACGTACTACTGAACTGGAACGAGCTCGAGCCCAGTAGGTGCATGTGTGAAAGTTTGCCAGTTACTTGCCAACGGGCAGTGGTTCTCTCCAGGTACTCCAGCTTCCTCCACCAACCAAAGTTGCTGTCACCATTTATGACTGAAATAAACTTGAGTGTGACATTAAACCAACCAAAGTTGCTGTCACCATTTATGACTGAAATAATCTTGAGTGTGACATTAAACCAATTCCCCCCCCCCCCCCCCCAACCCACCATTTGAAAAGTTAAATTTGAGCCCTGGCCGTTGTATAAATTTGTAGTTCATTCCTTCGCTGTCTTTCCTATCTCTACAGTGTGGGGTAGTTTTTTTTTAAACAGTAGTGGTTTAAATATGAATCAAATTATCCTACTTTTCCAAGAAAGGACCTTTATGAGATGAAAATTTTTACAACTTCAGGTCGAAAATAATCCCGCTATCTTTGTTAAAATATTTCCTATGCTGTATACATGTAGGAAAGAGAGCAGAAAAACGTCCCTCAAATTCATGCCGGGAGTCCGACATCAACGTACACCGCAAGTCCAGCATCACATCACATCCACCCATACCAGGTAACATATACGAACTGTCATCTTTGTCACATAAAACATTCAATAGCTTTTGTCACTGCATGTGTACAGTACGCCCAAGAATTAAACTGGTCACTGCTCGCGAAACGTTGGGTTCATCTTTCGCGAAACATTCGCGAAACGTTCGCGAAAGCATGTGCGAAAGGTTGATAATAACGTACGATGATTTCATATTTATTTCATAGCTTTCGCGAAAGGTAAATGAAAGATAGGTCACGATCGTAACTGACGTAAAGCGATCCACATTTGACAAGACATGATGGCAACAAATGCGGGAGTGTTGGATCTTCTTATGCGGGTTACAATTGCATATGTTTTAGGACCACTATTCTCGATTTCACCCAGCAAGAATTTCCTGCAACAAAATTGAGTTTCAGGAACGAAATAGGCAGAAAATACAGTCTACGAAACCAAAGAAAATCTCCACTCACATTGTCGTTGTTGTTGTTGTTGAAAAGGCCATGTGCGTATCGAATACGGCATAGCTAAAAGTTTTGTGCCTTACTTTCCTAGTTTTAGTGAACGCTTCCAATTCGATTTGTCAGGAACCATCCAATGCATTTCTTCATGCTAGAAAGTATGGGTTTGTGATTAATACGACCGACAACGCCCGACAGCACTGCGCAGCAGAGAGACGTGTGCCGGCAGTCAGCCGTCATCATTTTTCGGCTACATCCCGTACCGTTTTGTTTCAACACGAAATAAAAGGTGAAATGTCCAGCTATACCAAGGATTGAAAATACATCAAAACCAAACGTACAAATTGTATAAATAAAGAAGTTTCACATGTGCAAGACGAGAGCTGCAATCAATCATGATCGGGTTGTCTAGAGCACTGACTGGTCTACGGTTCAGCTTGGTATTTATTATGGCCGTCTTCAATTTACGGCCGTTTGGTTTCCTTGCATGCACAACGTTTTCGGAAATTGCAAATTTCATTCTCGTAGGATACATTTTCTGTAATAAAATGCAATTCAAGGAAAATATAACACTTTCATTTCAAATTGTGTCGGGGGAATTTCAAATTCAAGTCAATGCCTAAACCGCTTTTTATTAATCACACCAATTCTCCGCTAGAATCTCGTTGATTTGAATAATTATCTTGAAACAAAATGCCGCTCTCTGCCACTGCAATATAAATGCATTCCGTTAAAGATGAAAACTTTCAAATAATGAGTTTTTATTCTGTGATGAAAACTTTTTTAAAAAATGAGTTTTTATAATTCATGTGATGAAAACTTAAAAAATTTGACTTTTTGGAGACATTCGGGCATGCTGAAAAAACCGAGTTAGTTTTATTGGATTTGGAAACTGAGTAGAATAATTCTTTCGTCAAGAATAACCCCTGTTCCGCCAATGAAGGCAATACAATTTTTAGAAATGTCTGCTCAGAGTTGTTTCCCCTCTTCGTATCAACTGGACACGCCTCTTATGAACGGCTGGCTGATGCCATGTTTTAGATCGGGCTTCATGCACTGCGAAGTTCATTTGGATGTGAAAGATTTCAGTTACAAAAACAAGCCATACAGCACAATGATCTCAAATAAGAGGCAGATGATGCGACTTTTTGACTAGATGAATACGGTGATATAGCTCCCGATTTTACGATCTCGATTTTGCGTGAATCACGTCTTGCATCATGATCATCATGGACTGACGAGGAAAACCGGTAGGCCTACATCGTCGTGATTTTATAGTTGCAATTCATTTGCAAAATTAGGTATATGGACCTAATTAATGCCATTAAAAACAAAACACACCAGCAAATGAAAAATAAATAGTTGACAGACAAGAATATAAACATTTTACGACATGTATTTCCTCAAACATTGTTCGCGTATTCCTTTCGCGAAAGGTGCAATTCTGACATTTTCTCGCGAAAGGTATGACGAGAGGTACTGGCGAATCATTCGCGAAACGTTCGCGAACGGTTCGCGACATTTTTCGGCTATCCTTCGCGAATTTGACCAGTTTAATTCTTGGGTGTACTGTATCCTTGAGAAAAAGCATGCTGAACTGACAGGCATACATTCCGAAGCCCATGGGCTCTTGTTGCTGTTTAATAATATAGTTGCATACATGTACTTTTGTAATTTTGCTGATGGGTTTTCAAACTGAGAGAGACAGAGAAAGGTTTAATGTCGCGTTCAGCAATATTACATCTACATTTACATGTACATGGTAAGTTTTCGAACTGAAACTACATGTATACACAACACATGTATAGATTCCTGTCATTTGCTTGCCTGAATATTTGTTACATGTTTATGTATAATTCAGGGGGCATGTCGACCCTGAACACATGTGTGTTGTTAATTGAATGACTAATACAGAATGGTATTTTTCCAGTAAATTGGTTCAGGATATATGGATGAAATATGCACAATATTCCAACAAACATCCATTTTGACATTTGGCATCAGATAGTATACTTTGGATGGCATATTATTCGCGGAAATTATCTTTTGCAGTTTCACTACCAACCGTATTCGTGGGATCTAACATTCATGGTTCAGCAGTGTCGGCAGATCAGAAATCACTGTTGTTAATTTAACACAATATTGTTTTCTTTAACAAGGGTAACAAAACTTATTTACTTTACTTCTGTCACTGAGAAACATATATCTCTTCATTTCATGCAAATTACATTCGTAAGGAAAAAATTTGAAAGGATAAATTGATATCTCCAAGTTGAGAATGCTGCAGATGAAATCCCTTCAACAGGTGATAAGATGAAAATTTGTTTAAGTATTTAGTAAATCCCCTGACTGATGGAGAATACAGGATTTATGATAAGAGGTTTGTTGGTCAAGCTATTGGATAGCCCATCCTTGCCCCATACTGAGATTTGGTTTCCCACTGAGAACATTTACATGTAGGCTGTCTGCCAGCCAGAGAACACCAGCTGCTTGGAGATGTCTGGGTTCACTGGGCACATAATGTAGTAGGTGGATATAGTTTTACTATGTTTAAAGGATTTGAAGAAATGGTATAATGACCTTCACAGTCTGAGTACTCAAAGTTTCGTCTGTCTCAGCCAATAAATAGACACAGTCATGTAACCAAATTCCTTCACCTTGAAATAACTGTACTAGGCCATTACTATTCACAAACAATCATGTGCATTGTAGTAGTCTGGCAGCCATGTCCGTGGTATTGGTGAACCATATCCATGGTTTTTGACTTAATTGGTATTTATGTACCATGTATAATTATTGAGGGGTCAGCATGAAAGTACAGGCAGCTACAAAACTGTACAACTAAGGTACCGTAACACACCTAAAACCATCAATTGATGATGTTTTATCGGTCTTTCATTCATATGATGAAATGTCATTAATTGGCAAAGTATATGTACATGAACAGTACAGATGCCCACTGTTCCAATGTGCATGTTTCACTAAAATTGGGGAAATTAAATGCAAGATTCAAATTGACTTGACACTTATGAGTTACCATCTCCCAGATGTTGGTGAAACATGCACATTGGAACAGTGAGTCTGTGTTGAAACTCAAAGTATACACACCTTAAGCTTGAATCAAGGATTGAAAAGTGCATACAAAGTTTGAAATATATGTATTAAGGCAGTGTGACGACACTGGGCTGATTGCGACAGACCACCATAGAATATCACTCTTTATTTGCAGTTTACTCTTTGTAATAAAATCATAAAAAAATTACAATAAAAATTTTCCCACATTGTTTCGCAATATGGTCTTTCATTTGATGGAAACTTTACTGGGGGGTTTACGATCACTTTAAAACAAATTGACTGATCAACATAATTCATTAACCTGCATCAAATCACTAATATACATATACATGTATGTCCATTAGCGGGCTCATTTCAGCCCTACTAAGTCTAAATAGAAACAGAAACAGGGTGACCATCACACATCTGTCATCATGTATCATTGTATGTATATCAGTTTAACCTATACAAGAAAGGAACTACATGTTTAAGCGTCATATATGCTATCATCTTACATACATATCATACAGCCAAAATTTTATTTTATTTTTCTTTCCAAATATATCGGAACACTGGCTGATCTGTGGAATAATAGGCTTACATGAGTTTCCGTTCAAACAAATTGACTGATCAACATAATTCATTAACATGCATCAAATCACTACTTGTGCTAAATATGTCCATATAGCGGGCTCATTTCAGCACTACTTACATGTAGTCTAAATAGAAACAGAAAGAGGTGACCATCACGACCTGTGCCCATCGCGGTGCGATGGAGTGCCCAAGTACATCCATCCATCCATCCATCATACATCTGTCATGAATGTATATCAGTTGACGTACATGTATGTAACTTGTAAGAAAGGAACTACATGTTTAAGCATCATGTACTACATCACTATCGGCATATATACATGTATCTATCACATAGTCAATTATTTTCTTCGTTATTCTTTTAAATACTTTGTTAACATTAATTATTTGTTACACTTTTACATGATTCACACCAAATAACCTGACCAGAGAGATTTGGTTCAGTTCCAGAGTGGGACTGGGCTTACATTCATTGTATTGGTTGTATTCCTTGACATTATCAGGTCACAGTTAGAGTTTCCATCTTGTAATCTGATACAATAATATATCTGATGTTCCGCAATAGTATATTGCTATATTATATGAGAAGATTGATTGACTATGTTATTTGTTGTAGCCAGTGAACACCCTCAAGGGCTTGGAGGTTGGCGGTATATAATTCCCAGTACAGCATTGATGAGCTAGCTAGCTGAACTATTCCACGGCACCTTGGAGACGGTTTTACTGATACTGGTATACCCTCATCAGTGAGGTGAACTCTCTCACTACAGAAGGTTGAGTGAGTAAGCTTACATCAGTTAACCCTGGGGGAGGGAGCAGCAGCCATGTTGACTACGCCCAAACCTCTGACTGCAGCACCCGGCAAACAAGGGCTGTATGATCCAGAGTATGAGAAAGATGCCTGTGGTGTGGGCTATATTGTCAGCATTGATGGAATCAAGTCACATAAGGTGAGCCGTGGCCATGTGCTTTTGTTAACATGTGTAATACTTGCATACAGTAATTCAAGAATTCATTATACTTGGAAAATTTGGGAATATTTCATTATTCTGGTAATGTCATTGCAAGATTCAACAAGACGTTTCTGAACAATTATCCTGAAAAAGATAGCATTTATGTTATCATTCCAATGTTATATTTCCAATGTTTCATTCTTCACAAAAATAAGGAGAAAAAAGGAAATACACGTAGGTAGGTACGTGTACGGTAAACGTGTAATAATTCTATTACAGGAAGTGAAATTTCCTACCGTGAAATAAGGGGGTTTTCTAATTTATTAGAACAAATTAATGTTTCAAAATCATGCAGATTTGATCTATTGTTTGTATTATTGTAAAAATCTAATTTAATGCATGGTCAAATTTTTTAGAATTGGGCGTGATTGAATTATTAATAGGGTGATTAAATTGATTGAATTATTAGAGTATTTAATCTGCGGAATTTTAATTTAATTGACTTCAAACAATAAATTTATGTTACCTACAGAGAGGCATTATTGCATATAGCGTACATTATTAGCGTTGAATTAGCAATGCATGTTATTTTTCGAGAGCATATCTCTGTATGGTACATTAATAAATACAAATTCAGTGTGTCATAATTTGTTATCTAAATGTATCAATATGCTCATACTTTCATCTTTAAGACAACAAGCAATAGTGATGGTATTCAGCCATAATGTGCAATATGACCTTCTTATGTGTGTGATCACCTTGGCAGGTCTCCCTTAAATACATGTATGAAGAAGTTTTGATTGAGTTCAACATACATGTACATGAGCCTCATGTGTGAGCACATGTGTGGTTAGTAAGCATGGTAAGCTTGTAGGATTGCCAGGCATTCTACTCCAGACCAGGCTTTGGTTAAACATGCCTATATACAATGTACCTGCTAGGTTGTATAAAGTGATATTGATTCTGTGCGACATTAAAGTCATTGATGAGATGTTAACAGGCAGTGAAGCGATGTTTAGTAGCCGGAAATCCCGGCTAGATTAACCTTAGATACCTTCCTCAAACCATTTCCTGATTGTACACTGTAATATATTTTATTTTATTGATACAGTTCTGGCCTATTAGTAAACTAACTGATAATTGATAAGTCTACCTAATTACCTGTGTCAGCAATGAGAGAATACATGGCCTAGTATTGCGATAAAAATATAGGGACAGAATGAATCGACAAAATGTGTATTCCTGACCATTTTGTACAGACAAATAGGCTTAGCAAAGATTTGAAGTCCACTGATCAGTGGATACTAAAGCCTATTATCTTGATTGCTTAAATTGTCCACTGGTGCTCTCAGCTGATACTTGGTCCATTTTATCTGTTCATCAGTTGACTGATCAGTGGATACTAAAGCCTATTATCTTGATGCTTATATTGTCCACTGGTGCTCTCAGCTGATACTTGGCCCATTTTATCTGTTCATCAGTTGACTGATCAGTGGATACTAAAGCCTATTATCTTGATTGCTGATATTGTCCACTGGTGCTCTCAGCTGATACTTGGGGCCTAAATTAAAAAGGTGTTTGTTTGGGGTAACCCAACCGACCCAACAATATCCCTACGACTCAAAACTTTTTAAGAAATATTTTTTTGAAATTTTTTTGTTCCCCTAAATCTGTCGAAGAAAATCAAATGTTTACAGTTCGAAAACTCGTGGGAACAGCCTTGCTAATTTCCCGGGCTAAGTGGCAATCGGGAGCCCT
This sequence comes from Hanleya hanleyi, assembly GCA_036873755.1. Taxonomy (NCBI): domain Eukaryota; kingdom Metazoa; phylum Mollusca; class Polyplacophora; order Lepidopleurida; family Hanleyidae; genus Hanleya; species Hanleya hanleyi. The sequence goes on along the minus strand of JAVTVY010027373.1, from coordinate 54,179 downwards.
CAAATTTTTTAACAGCAAAGTCACACGAGGGTTCCCGACAGCAGACCGCATGGTTAAAAATGACGGCCCAGCGGTGTTGCGTTTTTGTCAGGAAAAAGAACCGTAAATGGCCACTGTGCCGAATAAATGAGAAAGGATTAATATTCAACTAAGGTTGCCAATTGTGTGAACTCTTTAAGCACGTTTGCCGTATGGTATAGTTATCGAGGATAAATATTTGTCTCTTTGCTGATCGATGTACGACCATCGCGGAAGGAGGAATGAAAATTCCGAGACAACGGCAGTGGCCAGTTAAGTGATAACAGGTGATCTGTGATAACATTTTTTTCCTGAATAGATTATTTAACATCCGTTGTCGATTTCATACCAAGTTACGTTGAGAGAAGTCGTACCTATTGGCTATAATCCCCAGAAATATGGAGGAAAGAGAGGCAGCTGTCTATGCAAAGACAGCAACGTGGAGACAACGTTATGTCGAACAACAACAACTCAACGAAAAGTTACTCTTCTCATTTGTTCTTGAGGCATCCTTGCCCTGATCAGAGAAGTGAAATTTCCCACAGTATCTATACTTAATTTGTGCATTTTTATTCTGAAATTGGAAGGAAATCTGTTCAGAACCAAAGAAAATCTTCAATACCTTGCATGTTATTTTCGAAGCAGAATGACGTTGGGCTTGCAATGTTGTAGGCCTACCATTGTAGGCGCTATGAAAATAACATGTGATATATTGATAAATTTCAGAATAAAAATGCACAAATAACCTATAGATACTGTGAAGAATTTCAATGCTTTGAGATAAACCAGCTCTGATATTTCGCCGAAAATCCCATCCCGTCGTAATTTGAGACAGACAGTAAACTGACTGCCCAATAAAAAAAATAAAATAAAATAAGTTTTCGACCGACCGATCCATTCTCACTGACCAGGGTCTGTTACCCCAAACAAACACCTTTTTAATTTAGGCCTGGTCCATTTTATCTGTTCATCAGTTGACTGATCAGTGGATACTAAAGCCTATTATCTTGATTGCTGATATTGTCCACTGGTGCTCTCAGCTGATACTTGGTCCATTTTATGTGTTCATCAGTTGACTGATCAGTGGATACTAAAGCCTATTATCTTGATTGCTGATATTGTCCACTGGTGCTCTCAGCTGATACTTGGTTCATTTTATCTGTTCATCAGTTGATACTAAAGCCAGTTAAATGAGTCAGCTGACTCTGTCCATTGAATCTGCATAACAGTGAACTCTTGAGGCCATGGAGTCAGCTGACTCAGTCCATTGTGTATGCTGACAATGGATACTGAATCCAGTCTTGAGTCTGCAGATGAGTGGATACTGAACTCAATCATAATTTGCTGGTACTCATTCCATAGAGTCTGCAGATCAGTTGACACTGAACTCAATGAGCCAGTTGATACTCAGGCTATATATATATATATCAGTGAATAAACTATTTGAACTACTGAATCAACTATTACATAAGTCAGTTGATAATCAGCAAATAGAGTCTGCGGATTAGTTGATACTGAAAGCGGTCTGAGTCAGCTAATACTCCGCCTGTAGCCTATATATGTTACCTATAAAATTCTAGAAATAAATTAATAATTGGACGATGGTGTTCATGTATGAACTATATTTATAGGTGTTGCGCGATGCAGAGACAATGCTGGTACGAATGGAGCATCGTGGAGCCTGTGGGTGTGATAATGATTCTGGGGATGGTGCTGGCGTTACCACGGCAATCCCACATAAACTCTACGCACGCTGTCTGAGGTGAGAATTCCTTTTAACCTACATGTAGAATCCTAGTAAAATGTGGTGTTGATGAAATAATTTAATCCCTTCTGAATATTTTTTCAATACATTACAGACTGCCATGCAGTTTGGCTATGTATGTTACAGGACCAAATACATTGTATGTAGGCCTACTTGATAATGTACAGACTTTCTTTTGCAATAATTGTATTACCACCAGCGAAACCGCTATCTGCAGTCATGTGTCCTGTATACTTAAACAATGAAATGAGCCAGCGTGTATTGAATTCTGTATATATCTGTGCACAATTTGACCTGTCCCTCCAAAAGTGTTACATTTAATTACAGCTTAATTGTCTATGCAACTGATTATAATTTAAAAAGGTATTGGAGTTGTAAATTTCCCCTTGAAGCAATTTCACTCAAGGCAAAGTGCTTATGCGAGTAAGAAAACTGGTTATTCCACTGTTTTGCTCTAGTTCTAAAATTTACTGAAAAGCTGAATAAATTTCTCGTGATGACATAATATTTTTAGATCGTTGAAAGTGTTATCGGGTTGAAAGGACAAATAGGCTTAGTTAAATGTTGAAAAATGCTTCAGAAATAAGAACTTTTATATTCTGTAGAGATCTTTGACCTCTGTTACAATTTATCTGTGCTCTATTATGTCATCTTCTCCCACCAAGTCTGCTACATCTAGCTGTACTGCCTGGCTGAAATGGCCAGAGTAAATTGAATTGGCAAACTTATTGATGAATTGTGTGCATCTGACACTAACTAGAACCAGTCAGAAGGGGTGATACCAGAAGTAGATGAACCAAAAGTCTGTAAGATTAAATTAAACTAGCTAGACGGCACTGACACTTGTCTAACCGCCTATGTCGCTAGAATCATGCACAATATCTAGTTGTGCGGAGTCAACATGCAGAGGATCATGGGTGCGACTAATTATGTACATTTCACAGGCTGGGTATTGAAATTCCCGAATCTGGTCATCTCTTGTGATACTTCATTTGATTTTTGTTTTGAATCTGATTTGCTTCTGGCGATAGACTTCAGATGACTAAGAAATTGGAAATACCTGTCTATGTAAAGTCCAATCTCTGCCAGCAGAGCTGGTGCCATATAATACAGTTAACTTATACTGGCCATATCTGTCAATGGCGGTTTTACGATGTTTGGCGAAGATACAATATACATATAAATATTCTATAGATTTATATTGAATTGTGAGATTTTAGATTACAGTTGTTTTGGGCTCGGTTGGAATTTATCACGTTCATTTCAGATCGTGAAAGTCCTGACCACCTCATGTTGTCCAGCTAAGCTCTAGTATGTCTATCATGAAGACAGGTTAACCGGTGCATCGACATGGCATAATGGCCGACATGAACATGCTGTGTCCGTTAGTCCTTTAGCGTTAGTCAAACTTCCTCTTACTGACATTGCTGGAAACTTGGCTTACATCCCTGAAATATTCAGCATATAACAGAATGTAGCTTCGTCAAGTCCACCTACTTTGAGGTTCATCTATCAGTTAAAAAAAAAAATAATGCATTTTGTTTCAGCTGGTGCTGAAATATTTCTTTGGATTCTCTCAAATGATGGGTACAAAAAGCCAAGCTCCCTGTGCACTTTTACTCAGCACTTCCTTATTATGGATTACACACAGAAGTCGATTATAGATAGAAGTATGACAGCCCTAATTCTTGTCATAATGCATTAATATTAACAATATTAGAAGTAACTCATTATAACGCATAACAAAATTCAGATTTACTGTGCTATGGCAGTTATAGCTAGGGCTTGTAGTCTTTACAATGTATGTTCAAAGTACATGAAGTGGTACACATGTTGCTGAAAATAGACCCATCATATTGATACACATGTTTACCATGTGCTGTGAACAATGGCAAAGTCATGTTTAACCTGTCTGAATATCTGCATTCCTCAAACATCCCAGTGAAGGTACATGTCCATGACTTTTTCTGGCCCCTTATTTTCCATTGGGTTATAAGACCCACCCTGTACTTTGATGAAAAATTTGAAGTATTGAGTTTGGGGAAAATTGTGAATTCAGCTGATCTGAATTAACTTTTCTACCTCTGAGCCAAATTTGGCCGAAGAGGTATTGTCATCGTCGTCATCGTCTGTCTGCCTGTCCATATCTGATGTGGACACAATATCTCTTGAAGGACTATAGCCAGGCTCTGAAAATTTGTACAACATTTGTGGCTGGTGATGGATCAGAAGTCTACTGATAATGACTGACCGTGACCTCCTCCATTTCCCATATATTCTGGGAGCTTACATGATGCTACTATTATTCAACCTATGCACTACCGCTGGGAGGATGTTCCCACCCTTGAATCACCAACTGTTGAAGTTTTGAACTTTGTTTTGGAATTTTTCCTATCAACAGCTTCTCAGCCTCCTGTGATACTATAACGCACACATACTGAATCACCTACAATATATTCCTTCATAGTAATTAGTAATAGGTTGATGACAGTCACATTATTTTATTTCAGAAGTACAATATGAAATAACCGAACTGTTCATGTTGCCTTGAATGCAGGACACCATTTCCTTCAATTTTGCTATCAAATCATGGTATTTCACATCATATGATTTACCCTGAAGCTTACACATTTAACTTACGGTACTATATTAATTGAGTTCCTGTAGTTTGGGTGCACATTGTGCATATGATCAGTTCCCTGAATTGAATTGAATTTCTGCCCTTGTGGTTCAACTTCCTCAGACTGACAGATGATGGCATGTAGTTGTCAGTGTGGCTGTTTTATGTGCAGGGCTTTCTATGGCCTTCGTGAGAGCACATCTACCACTATCCTCAAGAGCATGTCCCCACACCCCCAGGGCAACGAGCACCATCGTCTTATCTCCTAAACCAAGCCTCGCCCAACCCCATATCCTCATATGTTCCAGATGCTTACACTACCCTCGTGAGGGCATCAAACCCTTTGTGCTACTCATTTTCTTGTCCACACACCCTTTTCAGATTAAAAAGTCAGAACAGTCGAGTTTCGTTGAATTCATTTGTGTGCCACTGCAGTTTTACATCTTAAAACTGAGGTTATGAAGTTTTTTGTGCGAGAAAAAAAACTCATTTACATTGTAAAAAGACATACATGTGCAGTGTATAAAATGTCATACTTCTTTCTGTAATGGACTTTGGTAGTACATGTATGTTGCCTCCATTGGTAAATTACAATGTACTTTCATATTAATGAAGATTTTGATAATTTAGTGATAATTGTCAAATTTTCTACTATTATTTTATATTAATATTTATTTTCTACTAAAAGTTTTTTTTTTTTTTTATTACTTACTTTATTCTGAATGCATTCATGATCGTGTATATGATGTAAACTCCCATGAAAATCATACTAATTAATATTAACCTGACAAATTTATTTCAACTCTCGGGATTTAAAAAAACTCAGATATTTAAGCATTTATATAGCATTTCCAATATGTATCATTTTTCATCTGGGTCTTAATGATAAGAAAAGTAGACTTGGCTGTGTTAGTTGTCCAGTCACCTTCTGTGATTATATGTTTCTGTTTGTCTGTGGAACATCATCCATCTCATTATTTAATCCTTACATGTATGTTCAACCTGATAGATCATTAACCCTTGTACCTGTAAGCTATAGATTTGTCTGCTCTAACATAGTGTAATTGTGATTTTCAGAGACGAGAAGGGCAATGGGATTGAGTTACCTGAACCCAAGAACTATGCCACAGGGATCATGTTCCTAGACACCGAGAAATCAGCAGAATGTGAGACAGTCTTCTCACAGATGGTTGAAGAGTTTGGTCTTGAGGTACTGTTTTGTTTGTATAATTTGTACTGCCTGTACAGGGGTACCGACATTATCCCCCAACGACAGTTTCCCCCGCGACATTTTCTCCACCGACATTTTCCCCCACGACAGTATCCCCACACGACATTTTCCCAAGGCGACATTTTCCCCACCCTAATATTACGTGATGTAATAATTACGATCTGCCGACAATCACAGTCGCGGTCATTTCCTCATCTTCAATTTTTTTTTTTTTAAAGTTTGCACATAGGATAGGTCTAGGAATTCAAGGGAGATCGCTTTTTAGTTGAACATCAGCAGATGTATGCAAACGTCCATTCTTTTCAGGCCTTAATAAATAAGAATATATTATCAATATCACGCTCTTCTGTTCTGTTTTCTGGCTGTTACTTATTTCTTGGCTCGGTGTTATGTAGCCCCACCGACCGCATCAAATTTGACGATATCAATATCATCAATTTCCTTCAAGGCTATATATATTCTGTGCATATAAAGTGGGTAATCAATACTTTTGAGTAGATTTTTTCTGTGATAATGTAATTTTTGAAAGTTCAGTTTTGACTAAATCGTTATGAATGAAATATTTCTAATTTTAGTGATGAAGTGATCAAATAATAATATTAAATATTTGCCGCTTTCATGCAACTTTCCTACATGTGTACGTGCAAACTTAAAAAAATAATTCAAGGTGAGGAAATGACCACGGCTGCGATTGTCAGCGGATCATAATTATCGATTATCGAATACAGCACGTAATATTAGGGTGGGGAAAATGTCGCCTGGGGAAGATGTCGTGTGGGGATACTGTCGTGGGGGAAAATGTCAGTGGAGAAAATGGCGCGGGGGAAACTGTCATTGGGGGATATTCATGGACTCGCCTGTACAGGCCTGTAAGCGACTACTATAATTCCTATTTTTTTTGGGCTATTTTCAATGAAAATTTTCACCATTTCTGGAAGGTAGCTGCGGATATAATTACCCAACATAATAAATATCCAGAACATAGGAATAAAAAGGCCTAAATTTTCCTGTGAAAATGCTTCATATTGGGGGACTTGCACGGTATCAACTTTCCAATCAGATTCTGTGATTGTCACTTCCTGTTTGGCAATTTTGGCCCAGTTAACCAGTCAACCGACAGACCCTCTATCTGTACTATGTGAGAAAGCTCTTTCAATCTTTATGGGATGCTGCGAATAATAACAAACTTCGTGAGTTCAGAAAAACTGTAGGCTATACTCATCTAAACAGCCAGAAACAAGCCATGATCAGGCGATGTAAAATCAGCCAAACACAATTAAGTCACGAACTTCAACATTTACTAAGAAAAGAGCCAGTCCCAAGGTGTATTCCATGCCATGAATATCTCACAGTGAAACATATTCTTATCGACTGTATAGATTTTAAGATTGTAAGAGATTCTTTTTATCGAGCGACTACTTTGAAAGATCTTTTTGGTCGGGTGAGGGAGGACTGTGTCTTGGGTTATTTGAGAGAAATCGGTTTGTTGCAGAAGTTTTAATGTGTGTATGTTTTGGTGTTTTGGATTACTGAGTTATTAACTTGAATACTTAGAATTTCCATTGCTCTACCGAGTGAGCTACCAAGTCCAGTTGGGAACAGTTAGATAACAAACAATTTTTTTGGATATATGTTTCGACCAATAATTGTAGTCAACTTCAGGGATAAATTATGATATAATTATATTCCTCCTATAATTATTTTCGTCCTGTACATGTATTTCTAAAACTTTTACCCGTCATGTACATGTATATATCACTATCACATGAGCTATGAGCCACTTGTCGACCTGTATGTACCAAATGATAGCAGACACTCTTTAAGCTCATTAATGAGTCTGAAGGTTGTAATTGAAGAACAGTAACAAACATTTCTGTTGTATAATCAATGTCATTCAAAATGTATGTAATAGAATTGATTCCTGGAACGGTCTGATGTTGTCATTGAAGTGATAATAAATAAATCAGTATTTGTCTATGGTATTGTTGAATTAAGATTTCCTTCCTGCCAGTTGCATGTCTGTGAATATCTTGTCAAGGTGATCTATACTATCAAAAGTGCTGTCCATACGTGTCTCTGTCATGTCTGTCTGTCCCCTCGTCTGTCCGAAATGTCGCAGTGTAATGTTATAATGTATCATAACCGCACACTATGTTATTGTAATGAAAATTTATCCAGTTGTTCCATAATGTCACAGTACGACGCTGCATGCTATGAAAATGTTAATCTGATAGTAGCATATGGCCACAGTACAATATTGTAATAGAAATGTATCTAAGTATTGCCCTTTCTGGAAAGTGCCTGATTTCCCCCTGAATAACTGCCGCTCTTTAACCCTTTGAACCCGAGAGCTTTCATATCTTTTAACACCTTACCCTGAGCTCCCCACTAAAATAGATATAAGATTTTGTCAGAAGCCTCTCGGGTATATACATAATCTGAACAGTGTTGCTCAACCCTTGGGGACTCTACGAGTGGCAGAGAATCCCTTTTGGACTTGGATGACCAAACTATACCTGTGAAGCTGATACGACTTAAAACATTATCTGATTGGCTGAATAGTAGGTTCTGACGTCAGAGGCCGCAAAAGCGACTTCTCGGGTATATACAGTATATAAATAGGCCACAAAAGCGGCCTGTCGGGTTCAAAGGGTTATGGTTAGAGGTGAAACACCGCTACCGGGAAGTAGTCTCCTCGGTTTCACTTTTACCAAAGGCACCCACAATTATTTTGAATAATATAAAAATTGATAAACTATTCCAGAATATCTGTTTGAAAAACTATTCTGTTTCCACTTCCTACATGAACCAATAGATCTTGCATACGTGTACATTATAAAGATAATTGTCTTGAAAAATAGAATATGTAATCACTCAAACTAATTGTGAGGGCCTTTGGTACTTAACGGAAGCTCACTGAACCAATATGCCCCCAGTTGAACAAGGGTGATAAAACCATTTCTGAACTGAGCTATAGCAATGTTCCACCCCAAAGCGATACATTATCGAGAAACAAAAAAGGACAGAATCATCATCTATAGTAGAGGAGGTGTGCATTGGTACTTGTGTCTGTCCATCCATATCACTGGGTCTGTTCAACTGAGTAGTGATATGATCTTTGAAATAGAGTCCCCTGTTACTGTAGAGTGTGAGCAAGGTCTGCGGAGGGGGGGTAACATTCTTCCCTGTCACTGGGTAGTATTATGGTAAGGGGATCGGAATGAGGATGCAATTCCCCCAGGGGTAATATGTACTAGTCCTCTAATAAATTGAATAATATTGTTCCAAACGCCTATATTGATGTTTCACTGGATAATGCTGTAACCTTAAAATTGAAAACAAAAGTGGATACATGTATAACATCCTTGAATGGTACATGTACGTAGCTAGAGAACGTATTCAGTATATGACCAGACTATTATTACTCTATATGTTACTTAGGTCCTTTGTTGGAGAGATGTTCCTGTAGACAGTTCTGTGATTGGTCAAGTGGCCAGGGATAATGAACCAATCATAAAGCAGGTAAGCACTCGCATGTATATGATATTTCTAATAATTATCCCAAATTGAACTCATCATTAATTCTAATTGTCCTTGTGGGTTTGCAGTCATTGTTCTATATTAATGACCCCATCCCCCGCCCCACCGCCCCACCACCCCTCCTTAAAGCTAAGTATGATGAAGACTATCCCATATAACTTGATCGTGAAATGAAAATTCCCACTCGAGAGAAGGAAAATACATCCCAACTGAGCCGTCGATATAATTTAAATCATTAGTTCAATCAGTATTTCATTAAAAATATCAGCGACACACCGAGAGAAACATTGCTGGAGCACATCATGCCTGCAGCACATATCAAGTGAAGTGACTGGCCACCTGTGTCACATGCACTCATACCACATACAACATGTGTGAGATGACATATCACTATCAATGTCACCATATCATGGGATGAAAATTTCCACTTTAGAGGAAGAAAATAGATCCCAACCGATCCACCAGGTGAGTTTTGGGATGTATTTTCCGTCTCTTGAGTGAGAATTTTCATTCCCTGATCAAATTTAATATGGGATTCTTTTCACATAATTTATATATACAATTATTTTTAGAGTGAGACTTTCTTTGTAAAGGATATACATGTAGTTTCAATCGTTTCTTTAATCAATAGTTTAGTAAAAATATGAAAATATGAAAGAAATGTTGAAGTGCATCATGCCGAGCATCGTGATTGGTCAACCCGTGTCACAAGCATTCATCCCATATATTTCACATAGGTTTCACAGGGTATTTTTAGGAAATCTGTTCCCACACCAAACAAGCTGACTTGAATATGGTAATAATGCAATGCCCAGAAGCTGAATAAATTCCAGTATGGTGCCAGTATGGCATCTGTGGAGATCAGTGGTACCGGTATATTAATAATGGTTTGAAGCCTCTCAGATTTATTATCATAAATGATATCGGCTACTGTCTCACCTAATTAATGAGATGAAATATTTGAAGAGTTTTCCATTAGGGCACATCTGGTGTTGATGACCACTGTGCAAGTGGTGATCAGTAAGTCTGGATGAGAGTGTCAAAACAAACCCCGATCTCCCCTTACAAACTGTCCATGGCTTAACCTTACACTGGCTGCATTCCGTCTTTGCTCAATAATCAATATGTTTACTGGCTGAGCGGATCTAACTTGCTGGTGCTGTGAAATTGATTTCCTGTCTGTACTATTAAATCTTTATCGCGTTAGACTAAAATCCGTGCTGACAGAGTGATCAGTAAATATCTTTCCTGGTTTCTATTACGTGCGGTGAACTCCAGCAATTTCATTCAATCACGGAAATGGCTGTGTGATTCAATTATCTAAAGATAAGACTTGAGCAAATGGAAACTCTGTGTCGTATAACATTTTATCTGCTTGCATTCAAAATAAAGTTTAATCCTTGTTTAGGTATATCATTGAAATTATATTTTCAGGTGTTCGTAACTGGTAGTTTGCAGTATGATGACTTTCGCAGACAGGTAAATCAGCTTATTAGTATCCCTCTGGAGATTTAATTAAGATAGAGAAAGATTTGTGAGGAATGTCATTCAGGAGGGTTGGTGAAAGCGTAGGCGAAGAAATCTTATCTCTGCCATTCAGATGTGACATTTGGAACGATATTGTCATATCTAGTCTCATTTTTTGGGCATAACTATATGTCCCCAAAGATGTTTCATAAGGCTATCGAGTGCATAGTAATATCATATAGGGAGCAAGCTCATTAAGTTATTGGTATGTAATGCTTATGTTGGTTCACACACTTTCATATCTCTGTATAAAGTATGTTAACTCAGTATATGATCTACCATTCGCAGGGATATCCATTCACGCAGCAAGTATTTGCATTCACACTCTATCCATTCACACGACAGCCATTCACACAGCATTCACGGCAGCCATTCACATGGTCAGTCATTCGCAATGAGCAATTCATTTCACTTGGCCAGTCATTCACGGTGAGCAATTCACAGGTATAAGCCATTCGGGCGAAAGCCATTAGGGCACACCCATTCACATGCCATTCAGGCGAAAGCCACTCGGGCACACTCATTCACATGCTATTCGGGCGAAAGCCATTCGAGCACACCCATTCACATGCCATATGGGCGAAAGCCATTTGAGCACACCCATTCACATGCCATTCGGGCGAAAGCCATTCGGGCACACCCATTCACTTGGTGAGCATTCACGGGCGAAAGCCAATCGGGCACACCCATTCACATGGTGAGCCATTCACTGGCGTAAGCCAATCGGGCGTAAGCCAACATGGCTTACGCCAATCGGGCGTAAGCCAACATGGTTTATGCCAATCGGGCGAAAGCCACTCGGGCACATCCATTCACATGGTGAGCCACTCGGGCGAAAGCCACTCGGGCGAAAGCCACTCGGGCACATCCATTCACATGGTGAGCCACTCGGGCGAAAGCCACTCGGGCGAAAGCCACTCGGGCGTAAGCCAACATGGCTTATGCCAATCAGGCGAAAGCCAATCGACACCAACTGGCAGCTTAGTCTGACCCATTTGTTGGCCAAATAAATATATTTATTAATCTATACCGGTGTTTCTGTGTTGTTTATAAATTGGGGTCCTAATATGTTAGGACTCATTTGTAAACTCACAGACACATCTGAGCCTGTCCAGCTCAGTAGGCCCTGTCACATGTATTATTACGAACGTGAAACCTGTAGTATGAATATTAATATCTGGTCACGTGTAGGTGGAATCAATGGCAGCATGCAGGACGGCCCACCTCTCCCACCCATTAATTCTTAGGCCTCAAAGGATACCTTGACAATTGGAAGTTTTCAATTAGAAATAGCTTTAGCCCATGAGAAAAATTTATCACACGATGCTTCTTACTCTTCTAATAAGATTATGTACAAAGGTCAAGTATTATATGTCTATTATTTGTACTCAATCGTGACAATCATAAAGAGTTAACATTGCTTGAGGCAGGATCAGTGGGCAACTGGCATAACTGGGCATAACTATATGTCCCCAAAGATGTTTCATAAGGCTATCGAGTGCATAGTAATATCATATAGGGAGCAAGCTCATTAAGTTATTGGTATGTAATGCTTATGTTGGTTCACACACTTTCATATCTCTGTATAAAGTATGTTAACTCAGTATATGATCTACCATTCGCAGGGATATCCATTCACGCAGCAACTATCTGCATTCACACTCTATCCATTCACACGACAGCCATTCACACAGCATTCACGGCAGCCATTCACATGGTCAGCCATTCGCAATGAGCAATTCATTTCACTTGGCCAGTCATTCACGGTGAGCAATTCACAGGTATAAGCCATTCGGGCGAAAGCCATTAGGGCACACCCATTCACATGCCATTCAGGCGAAAGCCACTCTGGCACACTCATTCACATGCTATTCGGGCGAAAGCCATTCGAGCACACCCATTCACATGCCATATGGGCGAAAGCCATTCGAGCACACCCATTCACATGCCATTCGGGCAAAAGCCATTCGGGCACACCCATTCACTTGGTGAGCATTCACGGGCGAAAGCCAATCGGGCACACCCATTCACATGGTGAGCCATTCACTGGCGTAAGCCAATCGGGCGTAAGCCAACATGGCTTACGCCAATCGGGCGTAAGCCAACATGGTTTATGCCTATCGGGCGAAAGCCACTCGGGCACATCCATTCACATGGTGAGCCACTCGGGCGAAAGCCACTCGGGCGAAAGCCACTCGGGCACATCCATTCACATGGTGAGCCACTCGGGCGAAAGCCACTCGGGCGTAAGCCAACATGGCTTATGCCAATCAGGCGAAAGCCAATCGACACCAACTGGCAGCTTAGTCTGACCCATTTGTTGGCCAAATAAATATATTTATTAATCTATACCCGGTGTTTCTGTGTTGTTTATAAATAGAGACCTAATGGTTAATGGGAGATTTACTACATCCTTCAAAGGAATGCTGGAACCTTTATTGATGGAACTCTAAATATAGACACTGTTTTGTTCAACTTTATTCAGATGCCATCCGTGGAATTACTAGCGCGACGTGGCCATCTCCATGTATGTTTAACGATTCGTTCATGGTGTTCTGCAGCAATTAAATGGATATCACTAAATGTTTCATATATTTTCACATGTATAATTAGGATATTTTTGGAATAAATGGAAGAAAAGTGATGTATTTGAGGGACAAAGGTGAAAAAAAGCCTTTCTCTTGTCAAAGACAAATATATGTGGTGCAGTGATATAGTTTTTACCCCTCGGCCAAAATTTGGCCGAAGGGTATTGTCGTCATGTACGTCCGTCCGTCCGTCCGTCTGTCCGTCTGTCCGTCCGTCCGTCACACCTTTCTCGTTACCAAGATATCTTCAGAACGACTTACCCTAGGCACACCAAACTTGCAGTGCACATCCGTATGCGCGTGACGCAGAACCCTATTGAATCTGGACCTGATTGGTTGGAAACTTGGCGGCCATCTTTAATTTATGCGAAACCATCACAGCTTTCTCGTTACCAAGATGTCTTTAGAACGACTTACCCTAGGCACACCAAACTTTCACTGCACATCCATATGCTCATGACCCAGAACCCTATTGAATCTGGACCGGATTGGTTGGAAACTTTGGCGGCCATCTTTAATTTATGCAAAATCATTAATCTTGTGTATCTTAGGTACCATTTCACTGTTCCGTGTGTGAACTTGGTATAGATCATCGATGCATCAAGAAACTTCAAAGGAATGACCAAACCAGTTTCCCTGATTCGGTGGAAACCTTGGCGGCCATCTTTAATTTATGCAAATCTTTAATGATATATATCTTTGATACCATTCAAGTGTTCTATACGAAACTTGGTATACAGCATCGATGTATCAAGAGACCTGCAATGTATAACCACATCAGTTCCTCTGAGTGGCAGGAAGGATGGGCGGCCATCTTTAATTTATGCGAAATCATTAATGATCTCTATCTCTGATACCGTTCGAGTGCTCGATGTAAAATTTGGCATATATCATCGATGCATCAATAGACTTACGATAAATGGCAGTTCTGGTGTTTCTGATTGGGCGGAAACCTTGGTGGCCATCTTTAATTTATGCAAAATCTTTGATGATGTATATCTTTGATACCATTTCAGTGTTCTATATGAAACTTGGTATACAGCATCCATGTATCAAGACACTTGCAATGAATAACCACATCAGTTTCTCTGAGTGGTGGGAAGGATGGGCGGCCATCTTTAATTTATGCGAAATCATTAATGATCTCTATCTCTGATAATTTTCAAATGCTCTATGACAAAATTTGGTATACATCATCGATGCATCAACAGACTTATGTAATGAATACTGACTTCTCTGATTGGACATAAACCTTAGAGGCCATTTCTAATGGCAAATTTTTTCATAATCTGTACATTTGTCACTTGACTGCTTGGTGTTCCTGAAGTCTTGCTTCAAATTGAATACATTATGAATGGCTGGCGCCCAGAGCCGAGGGGTTTTCAGATGCGCAGCTTCGTATTTAGACTTTGATTTTTTTTTAATTCTGGAAGACCGCTCCAATTTAATAAAATAATTTTTTTAAACAAAAAATCATGTCATAAAAATTGTACATTTAGATAATTTTAAAATCTTGTTTTTGCTTCAGTAATTGTGACATATGCAATAAAAAACATGGACCTTCGTATTAGGTGATAATAATAATAACACTGAAAACAGAACAAATGTGAAGCAGTTTCGTTACCTTTCATTCAATAAAAATCCATCGATATATCCCATAAAACTGACATTCATAGACAAATGAGAATTCATTCGCATGTAATGAAACCCCTTTAATTAACATATTATCGATTTATTATCACCTCATAATTTACGTGGAATATACATGGTCAATATAAAGAGGGTGGACTGTAAAAAATACAAGTATGATAAATTTTGTAAATTTAATCGCATACCGATATGTTATTGCTTAGTAGGTAATGTAGGTGGACTGAATTATCAGTGGAAATTACTGGTCACTGGAATAGTTACTATTAAATGTGAAAAAGAAAAAACAGGATCCGATGAACATGCAAAGAAGTTGTGATTGTACCATGCTATTTGAGAGTGATAGATAAGTGTATAAGTGTGTCATCAGGCTCCTTGTCTGTCAACAAGGGCTAAGTGTTCCAGATACACACTGTCTGTCTAGGGTCACAATTTGAGTATTGCGGTCACACAAATGTGCTATTAATCTTCTACAGCATAACAAGAACATTCAGATGGACAGACATGATTTAAACTAGGGACTTCAGAATCAAAGTACACTTCCGTGTATTCAAGAAAATAACATTCATTTTGATATCCTTACATTTGATCTAACACTTCCCTGTATACAGGAACACACTGGTTCACTATGAATTATAAAGGTTCTGTTATTTTATCATTTGGTCTACTTTCCATTTTAATACTAAATCTGATCCTTCCAATATTTTGGTATTCTGTGATTAGATTATTAAGGCATTTACTTTATGTACTAAAATGACCTGTTAAATGGGAAAACAGACTTGAAAACATGTAGGGCCTACTACCTCTGTCGAGTTGAAGGTGGTAGTGTTAATGGAAATCTCTTGGAAACCTGCATCCAAATTCATAAATACTTCAAATATACAATGATATTCACTTACTAGCAAGGAGTTGTGAGTTAGGGCTATGGATGTGCGGCTTGCTCACCCCCCTTTCTCAAAAAAAAAAAGGTTTACTGCTGTGGTGATTTGCCAAATAAACTGAGCCAAAGTCGAGAGGTATGAATTCTCAGGAATATATTCAGAGCTTTGGTTTATGCATATACGCATTTTGGACACCCACAGATGGCTCATGACTGGTCCCATTCAAGCATATAGACTTAATAAAGGAGAAGAACTTGGTCGGATGATTCATTGGTTCAGTTTAGCTTTTGGGGTGAGCTAAGGATCCCTCTCTTTTCCAAAGCTAACACTGCATGGAGCAGTGAACCATGGTGCAAACTGTATACACTTTGAATTAACATTAGCAGAAATTCATAAAACATTTGCAGTGTGACTAACGTCACAGGACCTACGAAGTAGGGTAGGCATTAGGACTCTGACGCGAACTGAACTCTTGGAAATCCCCACCCCCAGTTGAAATCCTGCCTATATTAAGATGGGCACTGCCCAAGTCAGAATCACCAGTGATTTTCATCAAAAATAACCAGAAATTTCATCAAAAGTAGGTCAGCTCAGAACTTGTTGGTAACAGTCTCCTAATGTGCCTTCATTCCAAAAATAAATAACGTTCGCCGATTTAATTTTACAATTTTTTAACTAAAGGAAACAGATTGAATAATAAAAAGTTCAGTAGATTTCAGGCTTTACGTGTGAAAATACATTTACATCCCTTTAATGGTTTTTGGTGCCCTTGTCCAGGACCAAAACAACTTTTTGAATCGCATTATTTTCTCAACCATACAACAAATTCTTATATATAGTCCTATAGCAGAAAGCTAGCATTTATGTAGTTTATGGTAATTCAACTCAAGACCACCACCTTCCCGGCACAAGATAATAATGATTCTATGTAATTCTCCTGAGCATGACCGGTACAAAGACGAATAAATAGCCCCTCTACATCACGTTGTTATCTTGATATATGAGACAACACATTTTGGGTATCGGCAATCTGATGAATGTAGAATTTGAGGATTGTACTTAGCATCTTAAATACAGCCTCTAATACTGATTACATATCTGTTTAATTTCGTTTCCCATAATATAGCAGTTAATCAAAACATGTGTGTATATAGCAAAAGTGTGTGTCTCAAGTTAATGGCAGCTGTTCAAATGTCCCCTGGAACGGTAATAAATTAATAAAGACGCCAACATGTGAACTCTGCACTGTCGATGGTTTAATGTAATACCGGTACCATCTGTTGTGATATTTTTGAGATCTGGCGTTAGCCAGAGGCTCTTTAGAATGCTGTAGGGGAATGGACAAAAGTGCAAACCGACTCACGGGATAGCCTTACGCTGCATGAAAGTAGTTCCACAGAGATGAATTTTGGGGATCCTTTGTGGTTGAAAGGCTTTTGTATGTCTATATTTAGTCACTAATAGTCACTTGGCATATATTTGATCCCTTGTCTGCATTAAATATTACTCTGTTCATTGTTTTCCCACAAAATATGAGATTAATACGCTCTAAAAGTATGGCAGACTGGTATCGTCACTTTACCAAACCTTGGACTCTGCTGAGAAAATTATACAGTTTAGCTGGTTAGGTGTATATGTGAGAGATGCTCTACCATAGCGGCCAACCTGGCCACCATGGTCTCATTTTCACCTTTGCAGGCCACTCAAGTCTGGAAATAACGGGCCGGTCACGGACAATGTCCGACACCGAATGGAGCTTTGGCAGGCACAAATCACTCGGACCCGGTCGTTTTGTCCGGTGACATTTTATACTGGAAAATTTAATCTGTCAACAGTTTTCCACTGTTTTAGAGTAGATGATGTTCATGCTATTTCAAACCTGAAAAAATCCGTTTTATTTGTCAAACTTGCAAT
Source organism: Hanleya hanleyi (assembly GCA_036873755.1). Classification (NCBI taxonomy): domain Eukaryota; kingdom Metazoa; phylum Mollusca; class Polyplacophora; order Lepidopleurida; family Hanleyidae; genus Hanleya; species Hanleya hanleyi. The sequence goes on along the minus strand of JAVTVY010027373.1, from coordinate 36,448 downwards.
GACAATTGTCCTGCATGGCTAGTCAAAGTCCCTGCTCGACCATGCTTTCCATTGTCGCCGAACGCCATGTTCGCAAAATTGCTGACGTCATCATTATTGTGGGGAAATCCTCTAACTGGGATTCCCTTTGGCAGGATCGTTCTGCGGGTGGGCATTTCAAATTAAGCGATTCTGATCTGATATTTTACAGCTACCTACCACCCGAAACTGGACAAAACTGGTACACTAGACATCGATGTACAAAATGTAAGAATGCTTTTGGCTGCAATTATTGTTGAACTGCAAAACTGCGGGCAAACGAGTTTAGACTCAGAAATTGACCTTTGCAGCAACAACAACAACAACGTCAACGATCACCTCTCAATGAAAAATGACCATTTGCAAGGTTATAAAATGACAATCTTGGGTGGTTGATTCTCCTAATTATATCTGGGAGGCATAGTTTTACTTGCTTGGATTTTTACAAACAGAAGACCTGATGGACATCGTTTTTTTCAGGGTTTTTTCCAAGAAATATTGAAGGTACGGGTGTCGGAACGGTTATCGGACAGGACAGTTATCGGACACGCATCTCGAGCGCACGTGTTGTGCTCGTGATGACAAGGCAATAATATGTCAGAACAAAGGGGAGATCATTTCTAATTGTTATGCAAAATATAGAATTATAGCTAGCCACGAAAGTCGAAAAATTTAAATCTAACATTTTTGTTTTCATCAAAATTCGAAATTTCTCGTGTTGTGGCGGGGTGCGAAATTCGATCTACCACCAATTGTCTTCCCGATCTCGCTCTCAAGTAAATACGTATAGAAATTGAAAAATGATCATATCATCTTAAACGACAGAACTCCAACTAACGATTGTCATGCACAAAACTTGAAAATACATTGTACTCCCAACATCAAATTCTTGTTCACGATGGGTGTTCGATAACTGGTACTGTCCACGGCGGGAACTGAGCTGAACAGTCGAGTTAAAAATAGCTCTCGCACGTGCAGAAGGGAGTGACGTCATGGACGGAATTCATAACGGAAGATAGCCGACGAGCTCAGCAATCATTGTGTCAGTTTTCATGTCATTTCAAGAAGTACTTTTTTATATATTCCAAATAAACCGCGAAAATTGTCCGATAACTGTTCGTACACCTGTATAATTATTTGTTTTGTGCATTCATTTTGGGTGCCCATACATGTTACATAACGAAATGTCAGCTTGATAAGGCTGTGGATATCCTTGGAGGTACTGTTGAAAAGAAATTTTGAGGGGGGTTTTTTTTTTCAGCAAAAACACATCTTGAATACAGAAATTCGAAAAAGTTAATCATGCTGTCAAATTTATTTCATTTTAGCTGATCATAATAATTATAAGAAATTATTCTTGATCATAGTACAGTTGTAAGCTGTAGTAGGTTATCATTTGTAGTGCTGATTACAAAATAGTCTTAACGAGGCCCGATACCTTTGTCAGGCACCAAATTCCAAATGTCAGGCACCAAGTTATTGATGCCTGTCAAAGTGTCAGGCACCATTGAAAAAATTATTTCCAGGCTTGCCACTGTTTGCTTTTCTCACAAGAGCAAGCTGTAACATATCTTATAATCTTTTCCTATCTTGTACTCCACCAGTCAACATGTGGGATATCCAGAAAGTGTAATACATGTCTTCTCTTATCCTAACTTGTGATATAACCATCATCAACCTTGATGTCCAGCCCTTCTCACTCATAACACCAAATCAATCTCTATAATTTACACCTAGGTATAATCTCTCTTATTTACATGTATGTTCTGTACAAACTGACCTTAATCCCCTGTGGGTATTTAGGCCTAGACTTCATTCCACTGGCCCCTTTTTCCATCGAATTCTCAACAGGTCAGTTTGCAGTTTCAATGCAACACCAACAATACCATGTTAAAGAAGGTATCATATTGCTTTCTTTATGCTGGTTAAATTAACATGGTGGTCATGGTGTTCATCTGGAATCCCGAACTGACGTATTGGAGGAATTATGTATCAAGATAAAGAGCAAAATTCAGCTATTTTGGTTGAGTCAAGGTTGGATGAGCACCTACTGTAATGTCCAATTGGACGGAAATTAATTGGGTAACACATGGTTAGCGTAACGTGTGCAACTTCCCTCATTATTGGACTACCTTTCATTGTTCCCACAGATCAATTTCACATAAACTACGATAAAAGTAACTCCGAAAATGGAAGTCATTGTGATATAATATTCTATATTTCGGCTTCTATTATCGGAGTTACTTTTATCCTAGGACTGCCTTCCTTTGGTATGTTCAACTTCATTATGTTGGTACCTTTTAAGAAGGGCCGTTCGCGGCATGCAAACATTTAATAAATTTAAACGTTTAACTTGCACCAACCAATCAGATGTCATGAATTGACATTTGGAAGACCTTTCCTGTCCAAAAGCAAACGTTTGCCGTTGTAACGTCCAATACTTTAGACGTTTCCTGTCAAAAGGCAAATGTTTCCAGTAGTAATATTCAACACTTTTATACGTTTCCGGTTTAAGGGAAATCGTTACCGGTTGTGATCGTCCAGTCAGATTTTTTTATTGCTGCCGCGTATGGTCAAACCTCAACATCAACACATGCCCACTGGCAAAACGTTTCCGCTATGTAGTCTGTTTGAACCAATCAAAATAACCCTTACAAATATTCGCACATATTGTATTCCTCATGCCCACCGTGCATCATTTCCTGCGCAAATTGTCCCGGTGCCAAAGATATTCTCCAAAACCTAATTTGTAAGAACGGTTTTCATTGGTTAAAATACACTACATACCGGTACCGGAAACGTTTGCTAGTGGAGATTTGCACGTGTTGGTGTAGATGTTGGAATACACGCGGCCCAAATAAAAAATTTGATTGGACGATCACAACCGGAAACGTTATAATTTTAACCGGAAACCTTTAAAAGACCGAATTTTTCTTTTGACAGGAAACGTCTGAAGTCGCGAATTTACAACTGGAAACGTTTGCTTTTTAACAGGAAAATGTCAGTTCATAACATCTGATTGGTTGGTTCAAGTTTAAACATTTAAACTTTTTAAAGCTTTACAACGTTTATGGCGCGAACGGCCCTTCATATACCTTGTCCCAGGATGTAACTTGCGTTTTAGCCACATACATTCGTGCCTGGTGCCACCTGTGCCTAACTTGAAATTAAATATATAATTGTGCATTTATTTTATTACAAACTTATCCCCCAATAACCCAGCTACCAGATCTCATTAAAGCGCATAGGCTCTAGTTTAACTCCCAGACAGATCTGTTTATTTTTGTCTCCCCTGCTCTGACCTCTAAGAACAATTTAATTATTACACCATGGCAGTATTAACTGCATTCTCGAATCCCAAGCCTATCAGATTGTTAGTTCTGATCTGTTTATAGGCCTATTGGGAGTGACCCAGCTACACTGCTGTGACCTCTAGCTCTCAAAACAATTATGGATGGCATATCCCACCAGGTTTTGTACTGTGGTATATATACAGTGAAACATACAGCCAAGGGTTCCCGATGGGCATGACCGTGCACTCGCTGAGCCATCAATAAATAGTAAAAAAATAATTATGAATCAAATTTTCATCAGAATTCCGTCAGCTCAGAACTTGCTGGTAACAATGCCCTAATGCACGTTCATGCCAAAAATCAAGGTTCTCCTTATTTTGCCGACGAAAGGATTCGGATGGACTGACTGACTCACTGACTCACTCATTACCGGACAATTTGCGATCTGTAGCCTACTTCGTAGGAATATGAACTTCAAACATTAGTTAATATTATAATGCAGATTGGAAATCTTTGAAGAATCCTTATTGTAGTCAATACTTTTATTGCCTCATTATGACCATTTTCGAGGAATATACTTGCTAGGCTGTTACACCAAATATATTCTCTGATCAAATACAATATGAAGTTTTCAAAGACTGGAAACTCAGTCTCACTATTTTCAAGAAATATACTGACCAAGTTTAGTTAAGTTTAGCTGTCAGACCGAATAAATATATAAAGGATCTTACATGGCTATTTAAAAATAAGAAAGTTATGACACAAAGAGCTCGCAACATATAAAACTTACTTAATGAGTGTCATAACTTTCAATAATTAAATTGCTGTGAGTGTAAAATTTGTTTATCACATTTTAAGCAAATTATAATGCAATTATAGGAAAGATTTCTTCATCAATTTCGATCTCAAAATTTCTTGCCTTTGTTTCCTTCCCAGAAATATTGCTTTATACGCTATAAACCGATGTAGTTCCAATAAGCAACTGAGTTTAAGCGCCTCCCTTGAGAGGCTGACCAATTTCCACAGCATTTCATAATATTACAGATAATTTCACAAATAATTGTAACTTGTTATTTAACTGTTAATTAATACATTATTTATTTAAGGTCATGTCATTCCACGGGTTACACTCCTGATCACTGCCTGTCATCATGCATGCGACATGTTGGCGAGCCCTTCTGTGAGGTGATGACATGCTATGGTACTATCGTTTTTTATACATAACCTGTTTTGAAATCTCTATTATCATCCTGAATTTGTAAGGGAAATGCAAACATCGGAAAGACTCCATAAAAGAATGAACAAATGTTTACTTTGAGTACCGGGGTACCCTAAGGAAAAGGGCTTCCTGGCTTGCAGTTTTGTCAGAGAACAATGACTCTGCATGAGAACTATGATGCTCGAAACAGCCGAAATAATGCATAGCCGATCATGCTGCTTGTAAGGCTGCCAACAGTAAACAGTTTGCAGGTCGCTGCATGTGCATGTACATGTATTTGGATAAAATTTTCATCTTCCAGACCTCCATGTTGTTGCATTTGTAAACATAGTATCTCGTAGTAAAATTTTATCAAGGGGAAAAATAGTTCAGCGACGTCATGACTAGGCGTGGTAATTTATTTTCACTTGCTAATTATCCAAAAGACATCTTTGAAAATGTTATTCACCTAGGTCCGTACAATAATTATGTCATGACCTGCATATGTCCCTAAAACCACTACAATTATGTGATAAACTCTAATCAAATACTTCATTCTGATTTTTCTGTCTTTCAATATTCTATCAAATGTTTTGTAGATCTACTCCATCAGATTGAGTTCTATTAACTCACTTTAAAATTCAAAATATTTGTTTAGCCTGTCCCATTGAAGCCTCTGTTTGTCAGACAGATAAATATTTCTAAGCTGTCTGTCCTATGGTTGACCCAGGATCCAGATAGAAGTGTCAGTCATTATCTCAGTTGTACTGATCTTGAGATTTGAAGTAGCAGTACTCACAGATTTTATGATAACGAGTTATAAATATGGATAACGTTAGTTGTGATTTTTTCAAAACAGTTTACAAAGTTGAATAAATGGAACACCTTGCCATTGGCCAGACCTGTGGTGGAATTTCACGCACCATGAAAGTGTTCATGTACTTGAAGTTTGTTGTGGTACATGTATAAATGTTCACCAGTATATGTATCACTGTAAAGAAATCCTACTATAATTTTTCTAACCGTCTGTTTGTTTGTTTGTCCAAAACTTATGGCTACAGTTTTGTCCGAAATTTCACAAGACTTCACCAGGACAGAATCAGAGTTCTGTACTGTTGGTAACCGTAACCGTTTTGGTCAAAGGACCGTTAAACTTGGACAGAGTAGCTATGGCATTGGGGAAAGTGGCCTGAACAAGAAGAATTCAAAAAGGATACTTCTTGCCCACAGGGGGTGGGGAACATAAGATGTACATAATCACACTTTGTGACTCTATCTGTCATCATGAAAATGTGTTTAGGACAGTGTTTGAGGGTATCTTAAAAGGAGGAGAATCAGTGTGCAATCATAATGCATAAGTATTTCAATTCGTTCGTTATATTACAAGCTGCTCTCTAAAGTTATCCTAAGATGGACTGGTCTACAAACATATTATTGCTATTGGTATTGTTATCATTACCTACACGTATCTGTTTTAATCTTATTTACTGGATTTGTTGTTTTTTCTTGTGTGTGTGGGTGTGGCCTCATTGTTTTCTGTATAAGCGGTATCGTCATACTGTTTGCATTAATAATTGTGTACAATTCATGCAAATAAATATTGACTTATTGCATATAAAAGCATACATTTTCACCATAATTTCGTATTCATACATGTATGTAAAATTGTTACATAAAAATCATATAACATTCTATGTCTGTCTCAGTGCCCTGACTGTTTTGTCATGGAGCACCTGCAAAATATTGGAAATTTTTTTTAGTGTATAAAATAACTCCTTAATCAGATTATGTAGAGATTTAGATAATATCAATAGGCAGATATGTGGAAGAATTGAACACTCAATCTCTCTGTATAAATTATTGCTCTGTCACATGCTCATGTTTGGGATGGAGCGAAACATTCCATAATAATAATGATATCTTCAAATTCTCACTCTCTCAGCATGTTTGCACTTTACTGTGTATTTCTCTTCACTTATCAAGTTTCATTCCTGTTTAGAGATGACATCTGGTTTATACTCTTCTCTGACACCGGAAAGTTTTGATCACATGTTATTGCTTATCTGTGGATGTTATACAATGTTTTAACAGTGTGACCCCTTCATATACATTCATACATGTTCGTGTTCCGTGTTCTATCTGCCCATTTCAAGCAGACTCAGACTTCAATGAGGACTAATATCCCATTCTAGGGTCCATATATATATATATATAAAAACGTTGATTCAACATTCCTTAAGAACTAAATTGAATCTTTCTTTAGGTGAGATAATTATGGTGAATAAATGTTTAAGAGAAATTCACCTTCAATATCTTATTATTATGTCAAAATTTTTACCTGATTGATCATAGATTACTTTGAACTGGCTGCTCACCCTATTGCAGAGAGATGGGGGAGGGAGAGGGGGCATCACTATCGTTTAATAACCTCTAATCTGTTTGTTTAGAGGTTCAAAATAGATTTGGAGATACTCCCAAGTACATGTACCAATTTAATCTTTTCGGTTTTCTGTAACTTTGAGAAGTATGGAAACATTTTCTGTATTGTATTGATGAATGGCACTCGTATATCCTTATAGCTTTGACATTCAAATAAGACATGGTATTCATCCTCGATAGATTGACATGAACAATGTGTACACAAGCGCTCAGTTCTAGTTATATTCTTGTATCGGCCAATTTCTATTTCTAATTTATGTGCACTAATTCTGTAGCGGCAGAGAACACTTCTTAATTCCTTGGAAACGACAAGATCCACATAACTGGCACGGTTAAACGAAGAAGTCATTAAAGCCAGAACTGTAAGTTTATCAGACGAGTGGATAGCAGATAGTATATCCTGCATTGCAATATCCTTAAGTCTACGAATTATGATTTCTATATCACATTTCGTAATATGGGACTGGTTAATATACATGTATCCAAGTCCACACGAGTCTAAAAGCATACGTATATAGGCAGCCCAGCCACTACTGCTCGATGTATTAGTGTACACTTCGAACACCAAAGAGCCCGGATTATCCAAGATATGTATCCAGAATTGTAAGAGGTGTTTCAGAATGTCAAATTTTAGGGGTAATCTGCCAAGTTCCACTCGACATGCGTTATTAACACTTTTAGAGTGAACACCCAGCAGCTCTTTAATAAATTTTAAATGTAAATATTCGAAGCCATCTGTGTCGCGAAAGGTGTTTAAGGTTCCCCAAACTTCACAACCATAGAGGATAATCGGCTTAATTACTGCATCGAACATTTTCTCAAACAGTTTGCAGTCAGTACTACAATTCAAAAGTTGTTTGAGTTTGAAATATGCTTTGAGTCCCTTATTACGCAAGTTTTCGATTGCAAGTGAGAAGTTGCCATTATTTTTAAGTATAATCCCTAGATACGTGTATTGTTTTACCACCTCAATAAGGTCTCCTTTAATATAGTACATGTATAACTTTTGCTTGGTACGGAAATTAGAATTAAAAATCATGACCTTAGATTTGTCAATATTGATTTGCAGTCCCCAATTTTGACAGAAATCCTGTAAAATATTTAGTTTAGATTGTAACCCTTCTGATGTGGACGACAAGAGGACAATATCATCTGCATAACAGAGTATGTTAACTACAGTGGAACCAGTGGAGATCGCTCCTAATGGATCACTATGAATTTCACTTATCAGATCATTGAGAAATATGTTAAATAGCAAAGGACTAAGAACATCACCCTGTTTAACTCCTTGAGTTGAAGAGAATGGTGGAGACAATCCATCAGGAAATTTAACAGCTGCAGTAGTTTCAGAGTACATGCTCTTCAATATGGAATACTGTTTGCCGCCTATGCCTATTTGAAGTAATTTATACAGGAGGCCTTCTCTCCACACAGTATCGAAGGCTTTACTCAGATCTATAAATGCAGTATATACTTTATTTTTCTTCGATTTTTCTTGTTCTACAATGTTTCGGAGGGTAAGAATATGGTCAGTTGTCCGACAGTTTGCTGTAAATCCGATTTGACTTTTATGAAGAATATTAGTACTGTCACAGAAAGCCTGTAATCTGTTTAATAAGATTTTATTGAATAACTTACCTAAGCAGCTAGTTAAGGTAATACCCCTGTAATTGTAAGGATCAGACTGGTCCCCCTTTTTATGCAAGGGCACAATGAGTCCATTATTCCAAGCCGTATATATGTATCATGCTTATTTTCATAGTTCTCAAAATGAAAGGACAAATGTAAATGGGTCTGTGAAAGTCCGCTCAGGTGGGATACAATCCTTTAAAGATGCAATCAGCCCCAAAACTGAAGAAAATTTACAACTCTCAACTATGCTGTTTTCAGCATCGAAGCATGCTTAAGCATCATAGTTTTTGTATTCAATAATATCGTGGTCAATATATACAGTATGAGCAAGAATATCAGTCCGAGAAATCGAGCAATTTCCCTCCACTTCGACGAACTTCAGTCTCCCCGTAGCATGTAAAACCACTGCATCTGGAATAGCGATGACATCAGTTATACGACACCCCACATTATCATGTCGTCCAACAAGTAGTGCTGATGCCCACTTCCAATTGTGACGTTGCGATCTTGACAACCTAGCCACACAGTGCGCTCCACCGTGGACTTGAAGAAATAAACAGCATGCCTTGTCATTTATTTTTGATGATCAGTTTCTCCCGTTTTCTCATGAATGCTAGACACAAGTTGAAATTAATTATCAAATTTTCTTCATTCTGTACCTGTTTTAACATATGTCACTCTCATGAAGTTTCAGAAAACTGGAAGGCAGTCTAGATTTTGAGGCTGATTACATCTGTAGTTATCTTCCATGGACAGTGTATCCTTCCATGAATACAGCTAGAGCTCTAGATGGCAAACTACATGTACTCTGCATATTCTCTATTTCATACTACATGTAATGTACATTTTACATTTGTGATTGTCAGGTCTATCTTTTGAGGAAGTATGCCTCTCATCATGTGCCCGAACATGGCCTGAGGTTTTATATCTGCAGTCTCCACACAGAGACCATTGTCTACAAGGTAAGAGAACTGTTGTCCTCTGTGACAGAGAATAATGAAGCATATGGAGTTTGTCCACAATTGTTTTCCTTACTTGTTACATGTATGTAATAGAATAGACAATTATCAAAAGTACCGTACACAAACATTCCGAGGCAAAAATCCTTACAGCCTTCCAATATGCACCATCTTGAACACATGTTGAATATCACAGGTTAAATTCCTCAAACCAAGTCACAGTCTATTATTTTGGCATTTATCAATATATTTTACCAAATATTCCCATCATATTGTGATATACTGCAGAGTGGAAGCAATATCTCTATGATCTACTGTATTGTTTGATCTATATACTGTTTCATGCCTTTCTCTGAAAATATTGATTGAGTGTGTTGTGCTGACAGAATATAATTAAATCCAATATGGTAGAGCATGCAGCCGGGTTGAACTGACATTGACTTGAGTGGATAAACAGTTGTGGTTGTACAGATAGGATATGTCAACTACAGATCTCGCACAATAACGGTTAGAAACCACTAAATAATCGCCTTACTTAATATGTAGTAAATTGGCAGTGCACATCTTGAGAAAACTATATTACCTAACATTCGCCGCCACAGATGACTCACCACACCAGGTAGCCTGGCCTTTCCACTCAAACATAGAAAAAATTCAGCATAAATTCCCCACCATATTTTCGAGGTAAGACCGCCAGAAATAGGGTCATCCCGCTCCACACCATTACGGCAAATTTTAGAGGTGGCCAACCAAACTGGCTCAGATTTTTTTTTCCATTTAAAATTTGGAAAGGTGGTTTTGATATATTTGAGAGTTAAATATTATAGAATCATTTTCAAATATGTCAGACAATTTCTGGTCGAGTGTCACATCTAATTAATCGACATGGATTCATTATACATTTGGGATTATGTTGATATCTCACCATTCAATTGATCTTAACCAGAAGGACCCAGTTTTTAGGATGGATATTAAATTTGGCTGTTACAGAGAAGTGGATTATACCATACCACCCAGTGATACCTTGAAAGGAAAATTTTGTTCCCCTTTTACTTCTGTATGCAAACACCTGACTTAATTTATTTCAAAACACCTCAACTGTGCCAGGTTTGCTACTTTCCGGGTGTATTTCCTTTGAAAACTTGCTACCAATAATTAGTCTGTAACATGAAAACCTCCATCAAAGTATAAAAGTTAAATATATATACTAATGCCATAATTGGATATAAATATAAAAGTTAACTTTAAAAATCTCACAGTTCAGCAGAAAACATGATTTGGTGAATTACTTCTGCAAAACATTTTTGCTGCTGATGAAATTCTTAAATGCATAGTTTGGTAATTTTGTTCAAGGATTCAATGTAATAAATTGGAAATGAAAATAGAATTTTCGACAGAATTCACACATAATCAGCTGAAAGATAAATTTCAAGGAAATTTTTGCATATTATGGAATAACTATCACAGGATTTGTAGCAGCATTATATGGATATTTATTATAAAAATGATTCCATTCGCTATCGGAATTTTAAAAAGTTCATTAAAAATGCTTGTATGGGAATATGGGTTGACCCAAATCTGGCAATAAGCTGGATGAATAATTTTGACAGATTTGAACATTTATTTCTCAACATTCTTTGATCAAATCATTAGAAAATCCATGGTACTTTGTATAATATGGTTATGTGAAGGAAAGCATGATGAAGGAAAAAAACAGTGATGTATGGGCAGTTATGTGTACATATCAGCACTTATCCTACTGACAATATTGTCATATGCTGGTGGGTGTTGTAACAGACAGAACCTATTACTGCCAGAGATCAGTTTGAGAGGCACCTTCAACATTTATCTGATCAGCCAAGAACCACTTTAAGCTTACTGCTTTCTTTGGCAACTTGCCAACTCTGGAAAACAGGGAGTCTGATGCTCTTTTGTTATTTAGCATCTCCACAGAGATGGGTTTAATCAGTATCCATGGAAACCTCTTAGGGTTATTACTTCCTTAGATGGAGGGACTTAAACATTTAGAGATAGCTCATAATGTAAATATCATGATGGTCTAATTATCAGTGGACCTGGTGATGATGGCGCCTGAGTGTGCACAAATACTATGGAGTCAGTCAGGTAGTCTATTCCTGTCAATGATAGACTGATCATCTCTAACTGTTAGACAGTTATATGTATGTACAAGCCAACATCCCTGCACGATCAGCACACTTGTGGTGAAAAGCCAACCAGATAAAAATGATAAATTTTATACTCGGATGATCAAATCCTGGGAGGGAATATCTGAGAGATACCTTCTCCAGGCTCTCAAACTGTACTACGTTTGGTCTTGTTTTAGACTGAACGTCCATGCACGCCTGGTTCACATAAAATCTGATCAAGTAAAAACAGTTCAAATTTGAAATATTTTCAATGGGCGGTGCAACTTGGTTTACGGGCTTGCTCAATTCAAATTGACCGCACTGTGTTGGTGATTTGCGAATGCCCACTTTACCGCGGACGTCACTCCGATGTCGATTTCGGTTGCTTCAGATGTTTGGATTGATTTAGCTTGGAGTGTCAAAGGTTGAAGACGTTATCTTTCAGATATTCTGTCCCAGGATTTGATACTAAAAGTATCAATTTATAGATCTCTGGGGAAAAGATAGAAGATTGAAGAACATTCACATTTCCAGACTGAATACCCTGCGAAGCTAGAGATTTTTATACGCCCACCCCATAGGCGGATGTATTATGTGGTGGCTATTTCTGTCCTTCCGTCTGTCCCTCCATTCGTGCCGGTCTATATCTGGGACAGTTTTCTATCTGTAGTTCCAAATGTTTTTGTGAGTGGATACCCTTGGGGGAGACAATGTGTCGCATACCCAATTGGAGGTTGAGGTCAGCGGTCAAAGGTCACTGGCCTATAAATCAGGAAATAATTGAACCATTCATCCGAAAGTCTTTAAAATCAATTTTTTTTCATCCTTAGATACATAAGGAACAGATGATATGTCACATTCCAAAATTGAGGTCTAAGGTCAAGGTTACTGACCCCAAAATGAAATCATTAAAACTCAAAGTATAATCACCACAGGAACATTCATTAACCCTATGGATATTTGTGCCAATAAGATTTAATCACATCGTTACATGTAATCCACTCAGTTTATGATATTCTGCAACATTTAATTCTAAAACATCCCAGGTAGCACGCCAGCAACATTCAGTCACTTTTATTCATCGTTAAAACTTCCACCACAGACAGGAAACCCTGTCTTGTGTTAATGTGTGAAGGCCTGATATGGTGAGCTATTGGCAAAACAAAATGTGGCATTTGTACAGTCTGTAATTCCTTCCTTTCTTAATTTATGGTTCAATCTTATATGCTAGCTCATTCGAGGAAAAATCTTGTCCAAGTTGACTGTTGTATACATGTAAACCTCTCTGGATTTGGATAATATTCAGTTGCCATTTCTTTGCAGAAAAATAATTCTTTACAATATATTTTCTGCAGAAAAAAATTAAAAAAATTAAATATTCCCAAATGACAGTTTGAACCCTAACCATATTTTATCCTTCAAACCTTCCTCATATTAATTTCTTCTGGTTGAATTTTTACAGGGTCAACTTACCACCCGTCAGTTGTGGCAATATTACAAGGATTTGGCCGACCCAGAGTTTGAGACTCATTTGGCCTTAGTTCATAGTCGCTTCTCAACAAACACCTTCCCCAGCTGGGAGAGAGCCCACCCGCAAAGGTAATCACAAACAGAGGTGTCCCCCCTTTAGTCTACACAACTCCCATCACTGATTTTGTAATAAAAAAAAATTGTACAAATTGATCTCCCTTTAATTGTGATTAAAATCGTTAGAGTTAACTCCCTTTAGTGTGATTCAATATTATCACAGAGAGAAGCCCGGGTTCATTAGTGCTGATCCTGAGTGATAACAGAATATTTGTATCTCTTTGTTGAATTAATGATTCAATGAATCTCATTAAGGAGACTCATTAAGTATTTGATAAAAAAAAAAACTGCCACAGTTGCCATGCGCATATCAATACTTTCATCTGTTCTTCTGCTCATGTTAATCGCAAGGTTAAAATTGTTATAGAGGCTGAAAAACAGCTCTTACTTCTTGGCATTTTTTATTCCTGGTCACTGAAGATTATCAGTATCAATGAATGGAAGGAATCATTTTGCTCGGTGATGCTGTAATGTCCAATATAGACTGAGATGAAGCATTGGTGGGAAATAAATTGCCAGAATCAGTCTCAAGTGTAGGATAGCTGGACCAAAAACACTACACCATAATGAAATTAGCAAACTGATCACCATATCTCGAAAAAATTTTTTTTTTATATCAGTAAATATGTAATGGACTTTGCTGGACAGGTATTTGGCTCATAATGGTGAGATTAATACATTACGGGGAAACAAGAACCTGATGAGCGCCCGTGAGGGGGTCATGCGTAGTGAGGTGTATGGGGACAAACTGAAGCTGCTGTACCCTGTGGTGGAAGAGGGCATGTCTGACTCGGGCTGTGTGGATAACGTGCTGGAGTTCCTCTGCATGGCTGGTGGGAGGTCACTGCCTGAGGTACACGTACACTTTAATTTTCAGACCCTTGAGAGTTTGTATGAACTCTCCAATAGTCCCTTAAAGGTGAAATGTAAAGGTTTTTAAATTCTCTGTTCTATAGGTTGAATAATGATAGAAATACCAGTATATCTACTTGGATTAATTTGAATTATATTGTCTGTTAGAATCTTTTCAAAAGTTGCTACCCCTGGCCCAGCTGAATTCAGATTTGCAAAATGTCATCGCTTATCTTTCCTTGATTGTAACATCACCTCAGACCAGCTGCCCGGAGACTGAATGTTGCAAGTATTGATGACCGGCCAGCTTGTCTGATGTGCCGTCACAAAACGGCGTCAAAGAAGGGCAGACAAGCGAAGTAGAGTTCATTTCTTTAATCGGCCGGGCTTGAGATATCAACTTCGAAGCACTTTTCAAAGGCTACCAGTAGACAAAGTGTTTAGGCTGACATTTTCATCATTAAATGACCCATGAAGGATACAAAAAGGAAAATATGAAAACATTTGCATTTCACCTTTAATAACTTCTGCCCAGTATGAGAATTGTCTTACATATTCCTACGAAGTAGGCTACCATCTGAAAATTGTCCGGTAGTCAGTCAGTCAGTCAGTCAGTGAGTCCATCCGAATCCTTTCGTCGGCAAAATAAGGAGAACCGTTGACATTAGAACCTTGATTTTTTGGCAAGAAGGTGCATTAGGAGACTGTTACCAGTAAGTTCTGAGCTGACCTACTTTTGATGAAAATTTCTGGTGATTTTTGATGAAAATCACTGGTGATTCTGACTTGGGCCTGCCCATCCTAATTTAGGCAGAATTTCAACTGGGGGGTGGGGATTTCCAAGAGTTCAGTTCGCGTCAGAGTACTGCCTACCCTACTTCGTAGGTCCTGTGACGTTAGTCACACTGCTCATGATATATTATTTGTAAAAGCATTTAGCAGACAAAACGCTTCAAATGAATCCCAAACAGTGGGCTGATTTCCAAAATTATTTGACCTATGCTATGGAGAATACCAAAATGGAAGTTTAAAACCATTTGCATTTCACCTTGAACTGACTTGTTCTTCCTACTCCAGGCTGTCATGACGATGGTCCCAGAGGCCTGGCAGAATGACCAGTATATGGCTGAAGATAAGAAGGCCTTCTATAGATGGAGTGCCTTTGCCATGGAACCCTGGGATGGACCAGGTATAGTGTGCTGAATTTTTCTAACTATCTCTTGGTTAATTCTCTCCCTGATAGCTGTAAACTTTTGTGTTTGTTAAGTTTAAATTTAAACTGATAAACTGATATTGGGAAATTATGATTACCATATCATATGGCTGAAGACTGAAGTTTCTTGAAAGGATGCACATATGTATCTAGATCTGCATTTTGGTTGCATGTTGCAAAATAAATAAAAAAAATACATTCTACATTTCTGAGGCTAATGTTCCCTTCCTTGATATTTTGTCCCTGCAGCCCTGTTGACATTTACTGATGGTCGGTACATTGGCGCCATTTTGGACAGGAATGGTCTGCGCCCATCCCGGTTCTACGTCACATCTGACAATCACATGTACATGGCTAGTGAAGTGGGTGTGGCCGACGTTTCCGCCTCGCAAGTTATCCAAAAAGTAGGCCCACAGAATTCCACAGATAAAATATTTTCATGAACTAAAACTATAAACATTTTCAATTTGTGAACTTTGATATCACTGTCTTTTAAAGATGTGCAATGGATTTCTGTATTAACTCCAGTGCTTTAAGGGATACCTCTCGATTTACAATAGTTGATTGGTCAGTTCAAATTTTCAAATGAAAATTCCCTATTTTCATTGGCTAATAAAGAAAGTGGAAGAACATCCAGCCAATCTTTGCCTCCCAACATCTGCTGCCCTTTGTAGCATTCATCCTGTGAAGTGAATTCTATACTTGGTCTAAATCAGTGCTTTGCTCTCTATAACAGGGGCGTCTCAAACCAGGACGCATGCTGCTAGTGGACACACAGCAGAAGATCTTTATCAAGGATGAGGTTCTCAAGAGTCAAATTGCTAGCCTCCGACCTGTTGGCATTTGGCTTTCCGAACAGGTAACATGACTGCGATTACACATAAAACGGCACTCTCGTAATTAAACAGGTTAGGGAGATCCTGCTCTCTAAAATGGACGTAAAAAAGGTCGTTTTTGCTCAATAACTTTTGATTCCTTCTTAACCAATATTTCGAAAACGACCTATCAGTGATATACAGGCCATCATTTAAACTTTTATTACATGTACCAAATACCATGGTCATGATCGTATTCTTGCCTAAGAGTAGGTAAATAGAAATCCTAGCATGTTGATATTTATCATTCTATTACAGACTCTAACCTTGGAGGATTTGTTGAGAAGCCACCCGACCAAAATACGAGGGGACTCTCAGATCTTACAGAGTGACAGTTATAAGGGTAGCTGTGTGGAGGAGGACAGACGTCTGCCTATGTATGGTTACACTGCAGAAACACTCCGTTTGCTTGTACTGCCCATGATCAAAGACAAGTATGTGGACATATTCTGAAAGTAATAGCCGGAGGGGGGGGGGGAAGGCGGAGTTGAACCTCTACCCTGTTAATTGGGTCAGATTAACCTAGAATGATGTTGACCTTCATAGTTCGCAACACTATGATATAGCCTTCTACACAGCGCAGGTTGCCTGTGTGACATACTGATTAAAATGTGGGGCATGTGTTGTTTGAGGTATTTATGAATGATATTGTTATTATGAGAGGTAGACAGAGTGATACAGAATAAGGTGGGATCACAGTGACACAGACAGTGTAGAACACCATGGTTCAAGATACTCTGAGTTTGAGGCTAAACTACACTGATGATTTCTGGTCCAGCAGTACTTCATTTGCATAATTAAGGCATACTTCAGCCACACTACATAGACACTACAATTACAAATTTGTGTAACTACCAGCTATTGGAAGCACACTGCAGACATGGCAGAGCTAGACTATACACACTTCATGAAATTCTATCAGACACACTTCGCATTGATTGCATGTGGACACACATTTCTGAGACAGCTCTAATTAGTAAGGGTGAGTTGTGAAAGTAGTTTAATTCAGTTTTGGTTAATAATTCTTTTGAAGAATTGTTGACCATGACTTAATTGTTGGTTTGTCTGTCATTTTATGTGGTTAATCCTCTGATAATTCAATCACCATATTAAGATTCAGTCACCTATTTTGGGGACAAAATTCAATTGATGGTTCTAATAAATTTGATCACCCTCTGAAAACATTGAAATAACAAAGAAATAATGGATTATATGCATGATTTTGTACCATTTTCTCAACTTCATGCTGTAATACATTTGATCACCCCAGATTTTATGATGGAAAATTTGACTTCCTGTGATAGAATTATCAGAGGGATTACCTTTATACTATCATGAATGAAATTGTGAAAATTTGAGTGAAATAACTAATTTCCCAATGTCTTCTTTCATACAGGAAGGAAGCCCTGGGCTCAATGGGTAATGATGCACCCCTTGCCTGCCTCTCTCAGTTTAACCCTCTCATCTTCGGATATTTCAAGCAGCTTTTTGCTCAGGTCACAAATCCACCTATTGATCCATTCAGAGAGAAAATCGTCATGTCCCTGGTAAGTACTCGCTGGTCAAATGAGAGGTATGATAACTCCTCTATAATTATGCCCCCCTCTATGCCCCCCTCTACCGAGAAGGGGGGGGGGGCATATAGCGATCACTTTGTCTGTCTGTCTGTCCATCCGTCTGTCCGTTCAAGAGTTATGGCCCTTTGTTCTTCAAACCTTAGTAATGGGATATATTTGTCCAGGCTGGATCATGGTCCATATTGTATGGACAAGCATGAAATTTGCATAATATAGTAAGTAAAGTAAGTAAAGTGCTTTGTCCGTCTGGGTTTCTTGTCCGTGCCGTATCAACCAATATAGAGCAGAACAATGGCGGGGCAGTGTCGGACTGAAGCGGAAGGGGAGGCATACAATTAAACAATCTTTGATTGCTTCTTTACTGCATTCAATTACAAGAAGTGAACTGTCCCACCATGAAATATATCAAATTTATTAGAACAGGAAGTTGACAATATAATTATGCATATTCATTATTTCAATAATTTTATAGTGATCAAATTTATTAGAACATCCGATTGTCAGATTTTTTTGTCCCCAAAGTTGGGGGTGATTGAATTTTGGTAAGGGAATTGAATTATTATAGGGATTATTGTAGCTTATAAAATGAACTCTCTTTTCTTTGGCCCACCCAAATAATGAATTGCGTATAAAAATTTATACAATTAGTGACCTGAAGAACGGACAATGCAGAAAAGAAAAAAACAAAAAGAATTCAATCCCCCTATCAAAATTCAATCACCCCATATTTTCGCAAAACAAAATTCAATCAGATGTTCTAATAAATTTGATAACCCTCTAAAATCACAGAAATAAAAAATAAATAATGGATTATCTACGAGGTATTGAACTATTTGTCAACTTCTTGTTCCAATGAATTTGAACAACCCCCGATTTCTATGGTGGAGAATTTCACTTCCTGTGATTGAATTATTAGAGGGTTTACCGTATGAACAAAATGGTTGACACATCTCATTAACATAGTTTGGAGAATACATTCAGTATACCGATTGCATGAATCTGACATTTTTACTGTAATTAACATTGTCATTGGGGCTATGTTATTGCAGGCCTGTCCAGTGGGGCCTGAAGCCAACATCCTGGAACCAAGTGCAGAACAGTGTCGACGTCTCTGGTTGGAGCAACCTATCCTGTCTCTTCATGATTTGACAGTCCTCAAACATACCAAATACAAGGGATGGAAGGTAATCTTATGTTCAGGTGCTATTTAATACAACTTTCTACAAGTTACCCACATATCGAGCTCTACAGGGTAGAGTTTGGCATCACGATCTGTTCGTCATCTCTTACAAGCTGAAGTACATCTTGCTGAAATCAGGGTTACGTATTTCTTCTAAATATTCAGACGGCAAAACTGTAGCATATGCAGAGAAGACTTTTGCTAACTTTCTACAAATTTCAGTAGCTATCTTTTCAGTTCTTGGGATAAAAAACATATCCATGCCACAGTATTTAGCCTCAGTTGACATGAATATATATTTTTTTCTGCTTCTGAGTCTAAAAATGGTGTTCGAAAAAATAGAAGAAATAGGGTATCGCTACCCTAACTGGATAACCCTGGAATAGATTGCAGGTGACTGTGATGATAAGAAATTGCTGCTGTCAATTCAGCCAATCAACATTGAAGCAACTAAATTTTATTGTCCAATCGGATCAGTTTTTTCTTGCGATTATGTCATGTAGTCAAGGGACACTATTTCACATTTGCTGATGTGAGGTTGTAATTGGACGCATTGATCACATGACTCAGTATTATTTCTGGATGCTTCATATATACATTAATGTGAAGCATTTGGCTAGAAATGGAGCCTTAACTTTGTGAAGATGGCTGTAGTCAGTGGGGATAGGTAGATTTCGTATCCAATTTTCGGCGTTCGGTATACCCGATATACACTGAATACAGAAAACTTGACGGACAGCTAGATTTTTGACAGAAGATTCTAGCTGCAACACTTGTGACAGTTTTGGCCTGGCTGCATCAGTTTAATCATATCAGCGTTCATTAGCATGTGATGTTTCTTCAGGTATATAGAACCAAATTTATCTTCATTTCTTCCTGTTTAATAGATTGGTTCATTATCAAGCTCACTTGTAGCCTTGTGCATGCGTATAATAACATCTTTCTCTGCAAAATAATGATAATTTATTGTTACAGACATGTGTGATTGACACTATATATCCAGTTGAGCGGGGTGTGGAGGGACTACTTCCTGCACTGAAGATAGTGTGTGATGAGGCTGCACATGCTGCCAAGAATAACTACTCAATGATCATACTCTCTGACCGGAGGGCCGGCAAAGACTACATCCCTATTAGGTATGTAAAAGGAGGCCTTCTGGTTTGCATCTATGGCCATCTCTTTTGGTGGGGGGATTTGTTTACTTTTGTACATATGGTTGAGATTCCATTCACAGAGGATAAATCCTGACTTGATGAATTCTTCCCAAATCTGGTACAAGACCTACGTTAATCCATCTAACAATTCAATCACAGGAAGCGAAATTTCTCTCCATCAAATCTGGAAGTGATACAATTTATTAAAACAGGATGTTGACAAAATTGTTCAAAATTATGCATATGATCTATTATTTCTTCATTATTTCAATTATAGAACCACTGATTGAAATGAATTGTATCTCCAAAACTGGGGGTGATTGAATTGTGATAGGAGGATTGAATTATTAGACTTTGTGTAAGTTTATGTAAGTATGACTGCAATAGCATTTAGTAGGTCGTAAACTGTAAAGAATCCTAATTGTTTAATTTTTATGTGGGGTAAGGTCTCGAATTCAGTCACTTCAGATCATCTTTGAACTTGATAAAATAAAAAAAATATTAGACTGAAGTAAAAGAATTTATACCAACCTCTTAGCAACCCTTTGTGACAGAGGCTTATATTAGAGCTGAATGTTGGGGGAATATGTTTTGGAATAGGCTTCGAAAGTTCGTTTTAATTGATTGAATTATTTGAGATCTTACCTTAATAATTGCTCACAATCTTCACAGTCCCTTATTGGCTGTTGGAGCTGTCCATCATCATCTGATTGACAAGAAGCTAAGGATGAAGGTGGGGCTTATTGTAGAGACGGGAGAAGCTAGGTATGTACTTTGATATGTGATACAATAAAAGCATGTGTCTGAGAAATTCCTCTTTCTTGTATGCTAGAATCAGACAATCACTGAAACTCTTTTTGATCGATGCGCCAATTTCTGGTATCTTTTGCATAAATGAATGGATTATTTTTATTAACGTTTGCCTTCTATACTAAATATCTCATTTTTGGCTGATATCTACAATGCATATGTACCCAGAACTCGCGTGTAATTAGTAAATGTTAACACCTCTACTGTTATTTAGGGAAGTTCATCACCTGTGTGTTTTGCTGGGTTATGGTACGGATGCCATTTGCCCATATTTAGTCTTTGAGACGATTGGACGCTTGAGAAAACAGGGCCTGCTGGACCTCTCTGATGAGGAGATCTACCTGAACTACCGTGCCGCCTGCGCACGTGGTATTTCCAAGGTCATGGCCAAAATGGGCATCTCAACTCTACACAGCTACAAGGTATGACCATATGTTGATCTGAAATATTTGTGAAATCGGTATAAACAATATATAAGATCCATGGAACTAGTATTACTACATACAGTCATGGATTCTCAAAAGTAGGTCATATCTAACCATTATTCTTCAGGTTCTTATTGGAAACACTTTTGCAGTTAAAGTTTATTGCTATTGGCTATCATGGTACTTCTCATGATGAGATTAATTTGCTAAATTTTTTAATTTACAATCAATAGTCAGGCTATCCAGACTATTGTGTGGTCTGAGATGGCACTGGTATGTTATGTTTTGTAACCATCTCAAAAGTCTATCAAACTAGAAATATGATTTCGTCTATTTGCTTCTTGCCATGGCAGCATCCACAGCTCACATTTGTTACATCACAATGTGATGTATGCCATCATTGGCTCTTTCTTGGTTAGCGATAAAAATAGCTGGCTTTGAACTGGCACTTTGCTGCATGCTATGCCTGTTGCCCTCTGGTATTGTACCTGGGTTGTTGTTGTGTACACCCCAGTTCATGGTAAGAATAGGCCTCAGCTTCTCAGACAGCTTGTCGTAAGAGTGACTAACTGATGCACCCGTCGGGTTCCCGAGTGCGAAAAGGGGTAGAATTCTACCCGTGGGGTTCCTGGATGTGAAAAGGAATTCCCAAGTGTCTGGATATGACTGAAATCTTGTTGAAAGCAACAATGAGCAATGTTAAATTATTTAACCTCACTCAATCACTCACCATGCCTGTTGTTTGATTGGAATTGAAGCCAAAGATGCAGTCTAGTCGAACGTTGTTATTTGAAGATGAAAGCGAGGCACTAGACTCACTTGGCTGTTTGTTGGGGAAGCATGCCAGGTGGGACATACTTCTAGTTTAATAGACTTCTGCCACTATCTTGTGAGATGAACTGCCTTGATGTAGATTTTAGCTTCCCTCTCTGTTTGTGTTATAGGGAGCTCAGATATTTGAGGCTGTTGGGCTGTGCCAAGAGGTCATTGACTTGTGTTTCAAGGGGACTTCTTCAAGGATCGGAGGTGCAGGATTCAATGTCCTAGCTGCTGAGGTCAGTTTTAAATTGCGATTTTATTTGTATCAGTTTGGAAAGTGTATTTTTGCCTTTCCTTTATGCAACTCCAACTTTGTTGAATTCTGTCAGGTTTGTATTCTTTAAATGAGCTGCTATATCAGTGGTCACAAAACAGATTCTCATTTGCCAGTCATTTTGCGAGCAACAGTAAAAATTTCCTCACCACATTGGTGACCTCAAGCTTTTTACACTCGCCAATCCTGGTCGACTTTTTCATGTACTAAATTAACAGACGTCAGTGTTTCCAACAACATTATATTAGAGCCCAAATTGGACAACAAATGTATAAATATACTGTGGTATTTTTCTGTAGCCCGACAAACCACACGGGTATACAGATGACCAAGAAAACGTTTCCATTACATTTTTCATCATCAATGAAATAGTATATGCTCGAAGAGTAGTGTCCATAAAGGTTCTAGAGAGTCTCCAGCCGACAGTATATAAGTGAATGAGAAGAATGGTTGGCGAATTATCATACAAGTCACAGTTCAATATTGCCCAAGAGTATCAACATCCTAATGACTACAGGCTCTGATGATGATGATGATGTGTAAATCATCTGCTTTTCTTTGAAAACTTCGGCAATCGCTTAAAGGATAATTTCCGACAGTTGCCGCCATTACTGTTCGCTCTCCTTGCCCATGGCAAATATTGCTCCACCCCATGCTAGGAATAGCCTGTGCAGGATACTACCGTTTGTCAAACAAACGAAGAAATTATGATCAGGCTGGAGTTGATGGCGACCGTTGCTGATTGGAATATATTTATTAGAGATGTTTCCGTTTCTTTTCACGGTGATTTTCATTGAAAGAATTTAACACCAACAGTCATTCACAGTCGTTCATTTAACAGTACTGGTAATGCAGTAAGCTGTTGAGCCATATGTGCTCATTCATTGAGTAGTCCAGACCCCAGTGTATGAATTTAGGTCAGGCCACGTGCACTCTAAAATGAGACTAGGCTTCCTCTCTATTGACACAGCATATGTCTGAAGATCGTCGACATTCTCTGTCTTCATATTTTGTTCAGTTTCATCCTGATTGGATTTCGCTTCCTGAAGAACTAAACCCAGACTTACTTTGATGAATAAAGACTTAAAACATCAGAAATTCACTTGCCAAATTGATGATTTACTCTGTTTTTTACTTGACACATTGGTGAGTAACTGAAAAATTCACTCGCCAGGAGTCATTCTTTAGTCGCCATTGGCGAGTTCTCGACCAGCTTTCTTGAGCACTGTACACAGCGATTGAAATGTCACTATTAAACCTACAACAGGTTGAAAATTGGCAACTTTTTCATATTAATGCATGCAACAAGAAGTACTGTATGTACCTATCTGATCAGTTTCTCTTCAGATGAGATGGGTAAAAATAATTGTTACATCTCACCTGAAACAGTGAAAGTTTCTATCCCTGTATATAGACTTTGCAAGCTTTTTTCTGCCTCTAGTCAATGGTTTATTTAGCAAATTACATATATAGCAATTTGAATATTTATTAGGTGACATAGTAATGTAACTTGAACAATAATTTAACTTGTTGAATGGTGACCAATGGTGTGAAAGATGTATGTGCACGCTATTATACCCAGGAGTCATCTACATTCTTCCCATTCCTCAGTTACCTGAATATTGTTCTTTTTAGCCCTGCAGGGAATATGTTAAATCCTCTTGTAATTCAGCCCTCCTATCAAAATTCAATCAGCTCCAACTTTGGGACAGAATTCGATAGACTGTTCTTATAAATTTATCACCCTCTAAAATCTTTTAAATAACGAAGAAATAATGGATTATATGCATGATTTTGGACCATTTTTTGTCATGATGGGAAATTTCACTTCCTGTGATTGAATTATTGAAGTGATTACATTTAGGCTTTGGCGAAAAATCCTCTTATGATTCAATAACGCGTTTGAAATTCAATCACCCCCAATTTTGAGAAACAAATTTGATCCATCATCGTAATAAATTTCATAATTTTGGATCATTTTCTGAACATCTTGATCAAAGAAATTTGTTCCCGCCCCCCGCCCCCCACACCTTATTTGATGGTTGGAAATTTAATTTCATCTGATTGAAATATTAGAAGATTGACCTATTGGGGCGACATTTAACATGGATGGATATTTGAATACAGGCCCTGAACAGACATCAGTATGCCTTCGCACAGAGGAACTGCGGTGATAACCTTATCGTGACAAACCCAGGCTTCTACCACTGGAGACAGGGCGGAGAACAACACATGAATGACCCAGATACCATCGCTGATCTGCAGGTATGCTCAATAGGGAACAGCCATTGGCTTTGATAATATTGATCAAATCTTCTCTGAAATGTTGCTTGATTCTGAATATGATTTTAAATTATTTATTGGAAATTTTAGTTTATTATGTCTAGCTTCTATACTGTCACATACACCTGTTGTTTTTCTCACTGTACAGTAACCCATAAATACATGTTTTAGGAGGTGTTTTCATATTGCTTTATAATATGACATTAAATATGCATACCCATTGAACATTCATATCCAACTATTTCAACAAAAATAGCATTTTACAACAGTTAATGCTGGTAGGTACTACATTCCAGAAAAATTGAATGTTGATAACACTCATTTTGTCAAGGGGGATAACTTTGCAAAAATTTAGGGTGAGTCGCATCATTCAGAATCACACAAGCACTGACCAGAATCAGGCTTTTTTGGCTAAATGGATAAAAGTCAAAGCAAAAAACATTGATCACACTAGCAGAATCTTGCTATTAAGAGAGTCCATCATGGATTTTGATAGCAGAGATATTCAGAAACATAACAAAGGCCACATGATCTTCAAACCCACTTCAATTTCAACTGAATATCTGGCCTATGATTGTGCAGTTCTGTCATTGGTTACATACTTTCTAATTCACAGTATGCTGCTAAAAGTAACAGTAGAGAAGCCTATGCTAAATTTTCTGCCACTGCCGCTGAGAGCGCCAAGAAGTGCACACTGCGTGGACAGATGGCGTTCAAATTCAACCCTAAACCCATTGACCTGGCAGAAGTAGAGGAGGCTGCAATGATAGTCAGGCGGTTCTGTACTGGTGAGGTTATGGCTTAATTTGGTCACTGATTTGCTCATTAGAGACAGATGAATGTTGAGTATGGCCACACCCTCTTGTACGCAAACTTCACCTAAGGGTATGTATGGTAAAATCAGGACCTGAATATACAACAATTGCACTAATATATCTAGTGCTGTAGAGCACTTGCAAATATATTGCATTAGAGCGCTTGCATCTGCTGCTGAGAATTTAGTGCATTGCTCTGAAGATCGCGGGTTCTGTTGCACTATCCTAAAAAATAGGATATTAATGAGTATACAAAATTTATGTATCTTTGTGTTGCATTATCAACTGAGTGATCTAGAATGTACATACTATGGTAATCTCTTCAATCCCCCTATCAATATTCAATCACCCTCAATCTTGGGGACAAAATTCAATCAGTTGTTCTACTCAGTTTGATCACCCTCTCAAATACTTGAAATAACGAAGGAATAATGGATAAAATGCATGATTTTGAGCTGGGGTTTTTTTCTTTTTTTTCTTTTTTTTCTCCAACTTTCCAGCCCCAGAGTTTATAGTGGCAATCTTCACTTTCTGTAATTGAACTTTTAAAGGGATATACCATATAATCAATCCTGACTTTCTCATCAACTCTGCTTGTTGTCGTTGTTTGAAGGAGCGATGAGTTTTGGCAGTATCTCCATTGAGGCTCACACCTCCCTGGCTATAGCCATGAACCGTGTGAAAGGCAAGTCCAACACAGGAGAAGGGGGAGAGAATGCGGATCGATACCTCAATCAGGACCCTGAGAACAACACCAGGTCGGCCATTAAACAGGTTGGTGATAGATCCATGTCAGGGGGTGGTCAACCACTAATTATGAACTCGCTAGGGTACATCACCATGGGACCCGGGTGGCCGAGTGGTCTAAGGCGCTTCGCTGGTGAACGCTAGCCTCACACCACTGAACCGGCATAGGTTCGGGCCCAGCTGGTCCATGTGTGGAAGTTTGTCAGTTACTTGCCGACGGGCGGTGGTTCTCTTCGGGTACTCCGGCTTCCCCCACCAA
The DNA here is from genome assembly GCA_036873755.1 of Hanleya hanleyi. NCBI lineage: Eukaryota > Metazoa > Mollusca > Polyplacophora > Lepidopleurida > Hanleyidae > Hanleya > Hanleya hanleyi. Next base: position 9,892 of record JAVTVY010027373.1, on the reverse strand, counting down.
TCAAACTGACTGTCACCATATGAGTGAAACAAACTTGAGTGTGACATTAAGCCAAATCCCCCCCCCCCCCAATCATCATCAACAAAATATTGAACTGAATTGAAAATATTGCTATGATACCTACCTTGGTGCCACACAGTACTGTAGACTCGCCTAAAGTGTCTAACTCTGCCCCATAAATTATGGACCATATTAGGGTACCTACCTCAATGCCACTGAAAATTATTACCTCATTTAATGGACCTACTTTGGTGTTACCAGATATTCTGAACTCCGGAGGGGTATCTACCTCTGTGCCGCTAATTATTATGGACCCTCCTAGTTTATATGGCACCAAACTTTGGGAGCTTATTTCCATGTCACGAAAAACAAGGACTTCCCTAGAATAACTGCACCAGCAATAACTATCAGAGACATTTCCTAGATTTTCCATCTCTGGGCCTACAGACTTATGGCTCTCCCAAGGTGCTTTCTTCAGTGCCACAACATGTGGCCTCCCCTAGAATACCTAGCACAGTGCTACCAAAATTATATAGAATTGTTTTCAGTACCAACCTCTGAACCACAGAAATTGTAAACTGTCTTAGAGTACCCACCTGAGCACCGAAAAATTATGGACTCGCTTATCTCAGAAACAATACTAGATTTTCCAAGAGTACAGTACACCCACTTTCCAGTTCCCGATTGTCCACGGATGGTGACTGGATCCTACCGGTAGGATAGCTGTAGGGTCTGCGGATGATGGCTGGATGATTTCAAAAATCATACGCGGATCCTCCAGCCATCATCCACGGACCATACGCGGATGATCCGCGGATCATCCGCGTATCATCCACGGATCATCCGACCAACATCCACGGACCCTCCGCGTACCATACGCGGATTGTTTTAGAACGGCGCGTCAGCCTATACTCTTTCACCAAACATGATACGGTCAGACGAGTTGGGCGAATTCATGTTTTGTCTTTTGTTAGATTGAGAATATGTTCGACAAAACAATAAGTTATAACTCGGCTATAATGAAATTGACACCTACGATTATATAAAATCCCATTCGCAAAGACAATGGATTATGTTTGGCCTAAACTATGTCAAAAAACCCCAACAGAAATAGACCGCTTCCTTGGCGAGATCGGCTTTGTCGAATTATTACCGCTTAGCAAACTCCCGCTGCGTCACACTCGTCCTGTGCCACGTGGGTTTAAACTTTCTTGACGACCCCACGGTCTTCAATCACAGCATCGTAAAATACTGTTACTTATTTGGATGTTTAACTCTCAACATTTCCCTAACAGAAGACAGTACAGAGAATATCCACGATCAAAACTGGAAGACTGGCAATTGTAAACAGGTCTCCCCATGCCGATAGCCAATCGATAGCCTTTTGGAGATACTCCAAGCACGTGATTTTTATATGATTTTCGTTTTCTACCTCCGTATAAATTCTTTAAATAATGTGGATCTCATTCCGTATAGTTACATATTGGAAATGATTGTGACGAAAACGAAGATTTTTCAATTAATAAATAATGAATACTGGTAGTGTATTTAACGATTTCAATATTAAAATCAAATTTGAGAAATGTGTGCTTTTGCCTACATAACGTAATAATTTAGCACCTATTCGATTCTCACCATGCACCAGCCATCAAAAACAAGAATGTACCTGACATCCTGTCCACCACTGTACAATTCTATGTTCACCCCTAAGATCAGTGAATCTGGTCTGGGAGTAATCAAGTATACAGTATTCACAAATTGGTTTACTTCTTAAAGATACATCGTATCAGATTTCCCTGACAATTAAATTAATGTACACGACCAACACACAAACACACTTCAAATTTTTTTTAAACTTCGAACATTTCTAAAGGGAAGCCTTTGTATTGGAATACCAAATCGTAATAGATATATATACTATCTTATATCCAACTAGCAGATTCTCCATAATTGACAGACTTCATCAATAGTACTCTTTCTGCAATGAAATGATCTACAAGGGAGCCGTTTTAGGCTCATTATTTCATTTCTCCAGACCGCTGAAGTGAAACACATATAAACCAACTAGTACGAGGGAGCCGTAAAATACTCATTATTTCATTTGTTTAGACCGATGTCATGAAGTGAAACACAAACAAACTACCGTAAAGACCAGTTAATTCATTTCTTTAGACAAGGAAGCAAGGTTGCCTTCATTTCTAGAATTATTTTGTTCGTGGGTATTCAAAACAAGGATAATCTGTATCTCCTTGTATATGCACAAGTTAATTGCCGTTGAATCAAAGAAGTTTTGTGTTTAAAATTATACTAGTTCTACTGGATATTTCGGATAAGAGCTTCCCTGTCGGAGCTATAGGCACCTTCACTAGAGAAATAAGGGTTCTAAAATGGTTCTTCAACAACGTCAATGGTTCTATATAGAACCATTTTCATCCTGAAGTCACGCGATGGTTCTTCACAGAGTACCATTTCACATCAAAATGGTTCTTTGTGGCACGTCTTGGAATACGCGCGAAAATGTTGTCACGTGATCCACTCAAGCCGCCATTTTGCAGAGTTTGATCCCGGTACATTTGGGCAGTGTGGATTTCGGAGATTTTCTGGTCAATCAACTTGATTAAAGGTAAGTTTATTTAATTCCAAGTGAGAATAGTACTGTCTTAAGAAATCGTAACTATAATGGACGAATTATAATTGGGATATCGGCTTCCCTCCCTCGTAACGAGGGCAAAGCTTAGCGGTCACAGCGTGTGAAAATGTGACGCGCGGGGATGGGGGCGTAAAGACGCGAAAGTCGATAAAGTTGGAGGGCTGAAATGTTTTACTTCATTTATCCCGCTTCTCAAACTTCAACGAAATGGTGATCTTGAATGGGCTCAACCAACTGTGTCAAACTATTCAAATGTTGTCTTTTGTTCCGAGTTGCTCATGTTGCTTGCGTGAAAACATTCCCTGGCAGGAGTCCGGTTCAACAATGAACTCATTATGAAGCACCACGTGACTTCTGTGGTGTGTCACTGTCGTTGACCAGTCCACAGTTGCCTGGCCTGTGGAATATTGGATGGTCGATGTCAACGTTTAACTTTTTTCAATAAATTAATTATTATGAAAATTAATAAATATATATATATGTCTTTTTTAAATCGATTTTTTTGTTTTTTAAATATTTTTTCTAAGTGTATTTCTCTTTCATCTTTGTCTCAACAACAACAATTAAAGATGTAATCAGCCTCAAATCTGGGCTGAAATCGATTTCTCTCAAAGTCAGCGAAAACTTTTACCCTGTTCATATAATCCCACACAGCGGTATATACACCTGGGCTGTATATTATCTAAGTATCAGAGAGTGTATGAAAACGCACATGGGTTTCGGGTTCAATTATCTCCCCTCGACTGGGGCTCTTGTGTGTGAAGTTAACATCGAATCGCTCGTAAGTACAGCCCATGCTTCGATCGGAAATGATTTTCAGGTTAGAACAGGAAATTATTATTAAATTATGTCATCGTGACACAGAGTTTGGGCCATAATTTAGGCGAACGAATATTCGGTTATGCGTCTTTCATTTTGGGTAACCGCTATAGGCGAACTGAACGATCGTTCACCACAAATTTTAGGGCCTGCAAGGCACAGGGAATTCGTATCAATTGGATTGCATATACATGTATACCATCTCACAACACATAAATATCAAGGGACGCAAACTTGAAATGCACTTTTCCGCCAGAAATTACCGGATTTCAGAGGCTCGATTGAGAACAAATAAACGCAATTTACTCCTACCTGGCGGTGTTCAGGTTTTCTGTTACACTTCATAGCACAAATCCCGGCTCGTATATGGCGCTGCGGTGCATAGTTTTTGTAAAATCCTCTCTTAAATCAACGGTTAAATTTTTCCGCTTCGAGCATCTTCACGGACGTTGAAATTGGAGCCATATGCAAGAGGGACTGCCGTAGCCTCGAACCCGAGATCATAACAATTACGTCACGCACCACGAACAACGCTGATTGACTGTTTACACTATTCAGAGACTCTATAATAAAGTTTTTATTATTATTATTCAAAACTGTGAAACGTGTCCATCAATCCAAGATAGCCGATCAGCGTTGTTCGTTGTGCGTGACATAATTGTTAGGATTTCGGGTTCGAGGCTACGGCAGTCATTCAACGTCCGTGAAGATGCTCGAAGCGGGGGAATTTAACCGCTGATTTGAGAGAGGATTTTACAAAAACTATGCACCGCAGCGCCATATACGAGCCGGGATTGTGCTATGAAGTGTAACAGAAAACCTGAACACCGCCAGGTATGAGTAAATTGCGTTTATTTGTTCTCAATCGAGCCTCTGAAATCCGGTAATTTCTGGCGGAAAAGTGCATTTCAAGTTTGCGTCCCTTGATATTTATGTGTTGTGAGATGGGTATGTATATGCAATCCAATTGATACGAATTCCCTGTGGCAAGGCCGTGTCAACAAGCGTATACACGTGTGGTGCATTCTACCAACGTATGCTATGCGACATTACCGAACCGTAGGCACGAGCCATGACGTTATCCCATGGCTGCAGCTGTGCAGCATTCAAATTCTTGAGCGTCGCTTCGTCACTCATACGTCACTGTGGTGACGTCATTTTCCTCTCTGCGTACAACACACACTCAATGGCGAAACAGAAAACCCGTCGAAGCGGGCAGAGTTTCAAATTTCTCTGACAAGATATTCTTGCATTCATTGTATATGGCGATCCCACCATCATCAAATATAATACATATGATGCTCTGGTAATCTTCCCTGCTGAAAAAAAGCCCATAGGGGAGAGTATACAAAATCCATCCATTTTGAGGCTGATTACATCTTTAAAGTCATTCCCTATGTCAAGCCGAGTTACATGTAGGCCTACTACAGTTTTTAATTATCTACCATACCCTCTCCTCTATCATGTCTATGACATAGAATAAAAAATAAGTTGGAAATAGAATCACTCAACACAGTCATTTCAAAACATTCTCAAAAAAGAGCGAAAGCCTAGTTTTCCAAATGCCATCCGTTTATTACTTCCCAAGTGGACCAACCTTCGGAATATATACGCCTTGAATATCTAAACCTTTCCTTGAGGAGAGAAATGCATTCTTCGTGCCAAAACACGGCTTTCAAACTTTTAGCCAGCTCTTCAGTCAAAAACACTTCCGTCAGAATTTTAAGGACCGGGCTTTACAATATTATCAGCGACAATTGGTCGAAATTATCCCCAAAGGTCATCTCCCGCCCACTGGATTATCTACCCCTGACTTTTGGGGATAATTTCGACCAATCGTCGCTGACAATATTGTATAGCCCGGTCCTTAAAATTCTGCCAGAAGTGTTTTTGGCCGGAGAGCTGGCTAAAAGTTTGAAAAGCCATGTTTTGGCGCAAAGAATGAATTTCGAGGTTTAGATAATTCAAAGCACATATATTCCGAAGGTTGGTCCACTTGGGAAGTAAAAAACGGATGGCATTTGGAAAGGTAGGCTTTCGTTCTATTTTGAGAATGTTTTGAAATGACCGTGTTGAGCGGTTCTATTCCCAACTTCTCTTTTATTCTATGTCATAGAGGACAGGGTATGGTACAGTAGATAATTAAAAACTGTAGTAACTCGGCTCGACATTTACTTTATTTGAGCCAAAGATGAAAGAGACATACACTTAGAAAGAATATTTAAAAAAAAAAAAAAAAGATTAAAAAAAAATATATATATATTTATTAAATTTCCTAAATTATTGAAAAATTTATACGTAGACATCGACCATCTAATATCCCACAGGCCAGGCAACTGTGGATCAGTCCCCCTTTCTTCAGTAATAGCCTATAGGGAATTCCTTCACTTCATTTGTAGTTGCTGAATTATACCAGTGTCTCAAATGAGCTTGGGGCTGGTAAGTTAATAATTATGGTGATAATTAATAAATACAGCCTCCTGCAAAAAGTATGTGTAGGGTACCGTATTAGCATATCACTGGCCAGCTCTAGCCACAACTGTTCCTATAACGCCTTCGCTTGATAGTCACAGATGACATGTATGGTTCTCCGTGTGGTATAAGGGCCCTCGGTGGCCGAGTGGTCTAAGGCGCTTCGCTGATGACCGCTAGCCTCACACCGCTGAAACGGCACGGGTTCGAGCCCAGTTGGTCCATGTGTGAAAATTTGTCAGTTACTTGCCGAAGGGCGGTGGTTGTCTCCAAGTACTCTGGCTTCCTCCACCAGCCAAACTGACTGTCACCATAAGAGTGAAACAACCTTGAGTGTGACATTAAGCCAAATTCCCGCCCTCCTCCTCCCTCCCGTGTGGTATAACCCGTACCATATAATAGTTCATTTTGATGCTCCTTACCTGTTATTTTCGTGAAGCTAATTCCTTCTTTTCCACGCCTGTCGCTTTTATTAAAGTTTCCGGTGCTGGTGATTAGCTGTACACGAGCCGTTTTCACATCGACCCTGACCGTATTACGGTAGACGCCATATTGTGTGTATTTGGGCCCATATTACGGTAGACACCATATTGTGTAACTGTGCATGCGTAGTGGCCCAAATACACACAATATGGCTTTGCACTTTGACACTTTGTTTTCATGAACTAATTAGTTGTTTTGAATGAATTTTGTCAAAGATATATTTTGAACTCACAAAACAATTATTGGTTACCTGTTAAACTGGAGACCTGTACATTATTTCTCTACCTGTCTCTTTCAAAAATTACCTGTCAAATTACCTGTTAAATTACCTGACCCCTGTGATAGAACTACATGTATATATTTTCCATTCGTGTCAGGTACCAGAAGATGATGGAGATGTTGGAGAAGATGAAAGGACCCTAGCCAACCATATCAGAATGATCCAGGCAGGAGTGGGAAAGGCTAGGCCTAACCTGGATATTCTGGAGGATAAAATGAAGAGGACTGTCTTTCACAGGAAAAAGTTCCTTTTGGAGAAAACGACGAGAGAAGTGCTGGAGGAATTTCCATGTTTGAAAATTCCCAAATTGGTTAGTGAACATTGAATCCCTGTCAGTATCTGTTAATGTCCCTCATTTGTCTCATGTTTTAGTTCTTGAAACTTCAAATAATCTAGAGCAAAATGTAGCTTGAGTCAAGTTGGACAAATAAACCAGCCTTTTTTCCACAAATCTGTCAGTTTTCTTTTCAAGGCAAGGGTTATTTCCCTTGAATTTGGTCTGTCCTTACAGTAAGGTGTGGAAGAAATATCAAAACAAATTGGTCTGGAAAGCAATAGTAATCATTTGAGGCTTGACACATTCCTGATTGAATTTATCCGCTTGATACTTTCCTTATTTACCTACCTGCACTTGGTGCAGCTTTGTTTAGGAAGAGTGATTCATTCTTGCATTATTCCCCCCCATGATTGTCAAAATGCACTTTAGTTCATGCCAGAATTTTTCATTGCATTGCATCCAAATTACTTCTAGTCATAATTCTTCCGCATAGTATTTAGTGGAGTGTTCCAGTCCTTTCAGATTGATGACAAGAGTATACGATTATATATTAAAAATTGCATGCAGTCTGTCCTGGATTTTACAAGTGGATCTCTTGTCCCAATTATTGAACTATAAATCAATGGCATTGCCTTGCAATTTACATTCCATTTAATCAATTAGATTCTCAAGCCAAGATATCTTACTTGAGGATAACTGGAGTGAATTATCTTTACTTTCCAGCTCTTATCAGATATGCAGACATACCTTCAAGTAGATGTGGATAAAATGGTTGTTACAAGATTAAAGTGAATGGCCTCCAAAATAGTCAATTAGTGAAGAGGGCACCAAAATGCAAACTGAAGCAGCAGTGCACACAGGCCATCACTGACTGCCTGGATGAGTGCGAAAAGAAAGGTGATTTACAAGTGCATGTACTTCTGCATGATATCTTCTGGCCTGTCTGTCATATAAGCATCTATTGGTCAGGCCTTCGTGTTACTGAAAATGCACCAGTCAAGACTCAATTGTTGTACCCAGAAACTATGTTTATCGCCTTTGTTTTCTCTGACACTTGCATGAAAGAATGACCTGATAGTTGGCCAACATAAATGTAGGCTTAGTACAATAGCATGTGGATATGGAGTTTCTACTTCAGTAGAAGAGTATGGGTAACCAAATCTCAGTATGAAATTATTGTGTATTCATTCTCATTTGTTAGGACTGGACTATTGTAGGGCAGAGTTTTGTTTTTGTCTTGTCAATCATTGTTATGCAAATACATGATCTTCCTGTTGACTAGGTTGAATACATGTAGTCTATACTTTACTTGTATGCAGGATTGCAGTTGGGGGCTGCCATTCTGCTGCTGCCATCCTTATTTCGAGAAGACGATACCCTGATGTTCATTATTGACTAAGTGAGTATAGACTAGTGGAGTAATAGACCTGACCATTTATCAGTTGCTCATTTGGGTAGACTAAATAGCATAGATGGAAGTAGAGAGATTGCCCCTTCCATGCAGAAAAAGATCTCTGATGGAAGGAAAGCTAAATGAATTCAATATTTTAGAAATTGTTTGCATATTAATGAGGAAAGGCATTTGCAGCTGGTTAACCATCCCTTACATTTTTGAATTCAGTATGAAAATGCATCAATGTTTCATCTTCACCCCTCATGGTCTTGAATTGCGGTTGAATTGAACACTGGAATTGTTTGTGTAACCTTCATGGTTCTGAATATATGTGAAAGCTGACCATACTGGTTGATTCCATTTTGTATTGGCATTAGAAAGTCTTAAGAGTTTTGGGCTGTTCCGGAGAAATGTGTGCGGGGAAGACAACTTTTTCTGACCCCAACACCCATATACCATTTATCCTATCTCCCTAATGTTAAATGACTAGACACACATATACCATCGAACTGAATAATCCCCTCCCCTGTCCCAAGTGTTATTTTTTTCTGTAACATCACCCCTTCTTAACAGTGCATCTGTTGAGTGTTCGCATTATGTAATAGTGCCATGGGGCATTTCAAGTATTGCTTTGAAAATGGACACTAAAAATCCAATCATCTTCCCAAATTTGAACTTGTGACCTACCTAATAATGGCTATTTCCACAATATATTGTTAAGACTGCAAATCCTTCAAAAGTTCCCTTAACATAAGAGATGTAAAATCTACCTTAATACAGTATATCCTGATTTTTTTATTAAATTCCCTTTTCAGAAATTCCAACCCCGGTCATGTCGATTCACAACTGTGCCGAAGGAAATCCTTTGAAGGCGGAGAGGATACTGCCACACATGGACAGCATGCAGATTCTCCAGGATGATACCAGTGTGGACATTTCTTTTGCCCTTGGTGCAATATTCACATTTTACTATCTCTTTGGTGTAGAATATCCCTCTGGACTGAAGAAAACCCTTCTTTTTTTGGAGCGGTTTGTTTTCAAACTAAATCTAAATCTCTCTGTTCCAGTCACTCTGAAGAGAGTATATGACTCAGTCTGTGTATGACGAACCTCATCTGAGGATTATTCAGATTTTGTGAAAACTTTCATTACATCTGTCGGCTTCATCATGTATTTGTCTCACTGCTGGCATGGACTAGTCAAATCGTCTTGTTCGGTTCATGATTGGATTATTGAAGGATTCTTTTATCTCGGACACATGCAAGAATCATTCCAATATTATACTAAAGTAGACATTTGTTATTAATGTGTGTATTTATTGACTCTCTCATCACCCTCACCCTAGTGTGCAGATCATCGAGCAGGGGACTGGAGAGGTTGCGGTCCACTCACCTCGGAGATCTGGTTCACCAGGGTGGATTCTCGGTCCTCTTAGTGGTGTGGTAGAGCCATCTCCGACAGACTGCACCTCCAGGGGGCCGATTGGACCAAGATATATCTAATTGTTGTTTAAGTGGC